>CAIGRB010173172.1:28603-45216 GCA_903798255.1 Fraxinus quadrangulata | reverse complement strand
AAAATAGGAACGACTCTTCGTTCACTGCATGAAGGCTACGCCAGGTTGCAAGCTGGCACCTGCCTGCTAGCTTCCTGCAAGCTGCAGCAAGCTAGCTGAGGAGGGAGTCGTTCAACAGCTCTCTCTCCCCCTCTCACTCTCTCTCTCTCCCCCCTCCCTCCCTATTTTTCAAAAATTTTTAAAATTTTTTTCCACGGGCCAGCAGGTTAACCACGGCCCGTGATAGTGTAACCCGCGGGTCATACCTCCTTAACCCGTAATCGCCCATTCGGGTCACGGGTTGGCCCGCGATCCTGAGTCAATCAGGGCCGATTTTCAAGGGTCTGGCCGGTCCATCCGTCTTGACACCTTTAGGTTTAGTAAGAAAAAAGACACTATAAGGAGTCTCACCATGAAGAATAGATGAAGGAATCCGATTAATCAAAATACATGATGTGGACATGATAGGAATGTAAAATGCATATTTTTTCCTCTTTATTTTATGCACTCGTATGATTAGTTAGTGCCAAAATGTACTCATTATCTTCATATTTTGATTTAGGTGGTAATTCTATGGATATGACGTAATTTGGAAGAAATAAGTAAAAATGAACCAAAGTGAAAGGAAATGAAAGTTTAAGGACTAACATGTAAAAACACAAAAGTTGTGTTGAACCTCGTGATGAAGTTTTGAGAGTATTAGAGGTCAATTAGATGAAGAAAGAAGTCAAATGAATGAAATGCAATCAAAGTATTATCAAATATCAACTTTCAGGAGAAAAAGTTTTGCACCGATTTTCAGGCTCATATTGAGACCCATTTTTAACATGACAAACGATCGAATTGGAAGATCATATCTGAAGAAATATTATATTCCTTTGAGTTAGATTTTCAATACATCTTGAATCATCTCAATCGGATATCGGGAGAGAAAGATATGACCAAAATACTAAACACTATTCGGAGGAAGTTTCGTAAAACCATGCGGCCGCACAGACTACTTCCGAGAGTTTGAGGGCTGAGTTTACTTGTTCTATGCGATCGCATGACTTTCTACCATACGGCCGCATGGTTCATTTCCGAAAAGTGAATTTTGGTTTTCGAATTGAAGTCAACCACCTATGGAAACAACTATAAATACGTGATTTGCAACCCTAGAACAAACCCAGAACGTACAGAACACCTCCAAACTACATTCTTCATTATTTCTCTCTTAGATTCATGAATTATAACTAGTTTTTTACGCTTGGTCGAAGGAAACGAAACCTTCGGACTACATATTGTGAGATCTAAATACTTTTCTTTTTATTTGATTTATATTTTGCATATTGAATGGTATTCTGCATTTATTTCTATGATTTGTTGCGTTTAATTGCTAGAGGGCCCGTTATGATTGTAATAATCTACCGCTAAGTTAAACATCAAATTTGTAATTGTTTGATCCTTTTAACTTGTGAAGCATTAGGATTTGATGATTTTCTGAGATAGAGGTTATTGAAATATAAGACGAATGTTTAAATAGATTGAATCCAACCGCTAGTGTTTGTGTTATCTAGTTCATCAATTTCTCTATTGTGTAAAAACTGTTATTAAATTGAATCTTGAACGCTGGTCTAAGGTTATTTAATAATTAGGGTTAATTAGAACGCTGGTTTCTAACTAACTAAAATTATAGAGAAATAGGAATTGAATTGAAACGATGAATATTTAAAATATGAATTTAATTATCCTTACATCTATGATCAATCGTTGATTTTCGATGGTGGATGTGGTCTTAGACCAAGGTTAATCTTTTGATTATTTTCGTTAATTTAATTTTTATTGTTATTAATTGCGTTATTTACAATTGTTTGCATACAAAAAAAAAAATTACTCCAATAATTGTACGAAGCATAATATATTGAACTACACACTCTTCGTAGGATCGACCCTCACTTCCACTACTACATTCGACATAATCTGGAAGAAAGCAATCTCAATCCCAATATTTTATTTGCAAGTGATTTGATTTTGAATGAGAAGAAATCATGGCAAAAATAGAATTTTAAAGGAGTTTGCAGCCCCTAACTTGAATCAACAACCTCTATGCATTACTTTTCTTAACTTAGATGATGCTACTACTTTCGAATTAAAATCTGGGTTAATTTATCTTTTGCCAACTTTTCATGGTCTTACAGGTGAGGATCCACATAAGCATCTAAGGAATTCCATGTGGTTTGCACAACCATGAAACCTATGGGAGTCACCGAAGAACAAATCAAACTGAGAGCCTTTTCATTTTTTTTTTGAAAGATTTGGCAAAGGATTGGCTCTATTACCTACCTTTCGAAAGTGTTACTATATGGGATGGGATGAGAAGGTTATTTTGGAGAAATACTTTACAGCCTTAAGGGCAGCTAACATCCGAAAGAAAATTTGTGGCATAAGACAGGACAATAGAGAGTCATTACATGAATACTGGGAGCGGTTTAAGAAATTGTGTGCAAGTTGCCCCCATCACCATATTCAGTGAGCAGCTCCTTATTCAATACTTTTATGAAGGCCTTCTACCTACATATAGGAGTATGATTGATGCTGCAAGTTGAGGAGCGTTGGTAGATAAACTTCCGAGGCTGCAACGAACTTGATTGCAAATATGGCAACCAATTCTCAACATTTCGGTACTAGACTCGACATGCAATCTAAAAATGTTAATGAGGTAAATGTTTCATCCATTAAACAACAACTTGCGAGTCTAACCACTCTTGTTCATCAATTGCAGGTATTATGCAAACAGTGAAGGCGTGTGGAATTTGTTCATTAGTAGGTCATCCAACCGATATGTGCCCAACACTTCAGGAAGAATCCGTTGAACATGTAATGCAGCCGGTAGTTTTCTTGGACAACCGCAAAGGAATTATTATTCCTATTCAAACACGTACAACCAATGATGGAGGGATCATCAAATTCTTAGCTATGAGAATCGACAATTGAATCAACTTATGAATAATAATTGCCATAATTCCCAGCAATATAATCAGTCATACCCTCCTAGACAACAATAGTGCCAAACTTCTAACTTTGGTATGTCTTTAGAAGATATTGTTAAATCCCTTACCACTAATACTTTGCAATTCAACAGGAGACCAGAGCTAGCATTCAATATTTGGATAATCAAATGGGTCAAGTGGCTAACGCAGTCAGTCGGCTGGAGTCACTGAATTCAGGAAAATTACCATCTCAAACAGTGGTGAATCCAAAAGAAAATGTGAGTGCAATCATGTACGGAGGTTGAAGCCTAGTGAAGGTGGTCCCTACATCATCGAAGGAAGAAAATGAGGAATATATCACAGCAGGAAAGAGTGCTCTCAACGATACTGAGGTAACTAAGCGTAATTTTCTACCTCTTTCTGATTATAAACCAGTATCTCATTTTTCTCAAGCTTTAGTAGGATCTAGAAATATGAACGAGATCATGATGAGCTGCATGAAATTTTAAGTAAATGTGAGATAAATATTCCAATTTTAGATATCATTAAACAAGTGCCCCGTTAAGCTAGATTTTTGAAACAATTGTGCACAAGTAAGAGAAAACAGAAACTGAAGGGGATTGAAAATGTAAAAGTTGGGGAAAATATTTCTGCAATTATTCAAAATAAACTTTCCATTAAATGCATGGATCTTGGCATGTTCACTATCCCTCGCATGATAGGCGACACTAGGTTTAAGAAGGCCATGATAGATTCAGGAGCTTATATGAATGTTATACCATATTCTATGTATTCTTCCTTGAAACTTGGATCTTCAAATAAAACTGGTTTGATAATTCAACTAGCTGATAAATCTAATGCCTATCCTAAGGGGGTAGTTGATGATGTTCTCGTGAAAGTTAATGGTTCGATTTTTCCTGCTGATTTTTATGTGATTGATATGGACAATAATAATCAAACGACTCCCATCTTGTTAGGAAGATCATTCTTAAGAATATCCAAAACTAAAATGGATTTTAATAATGGCACATTGACCATGGAATTTGATGATAGAATCATTAAACTTAATATCTATGATTCTATGAAATATTTGTGTAATAATAATCATGTTCATTTTATTGATATGATTTATCAATAAGCACATGATATTTTTGAATTTGATGCTAAAAATGAATGGGAAGTTGTCATTAATGAGCATCTTGGGAAGAAAAATCAAGAGCTGGCTTTGAATACTGAGTTAAAAAGAACCGTGGCAGCATTAAATACTCTTCCAAAGTCAGCTAATAGTTCTTGTTTTATATTAACAGTTTTTAATGAGATGCCTCTACTTTTTGTTTTGTAGACTTCCATTCCGAATTTGAAACCCCACCCCAGTCACTGTAAGTATACATTCCATGGAGGTGGATGAACACTGCCAGTTATCATTCCCAATGGACTTGGTGCACTGCAAGGAAGATCGAAATTGCCCATGATAGATCCAGCCTGAACAAAGAAATATTGAGTCGAGGCAAAGAAAATAAACAAAGGTACTGTTTGGGAGGCAACCCTAGGAAAGTTTGTTTATTTATCTTTTTATTCTAGGTTTTCGTATTCATATTTTAGTTATATTTGTCATTTTCTTTGCATTGCACCTTACATTAGGGATAATGTAAGTTTTAAGTGTAGAGGAGGGGATTTAGATATTTAGATTTATGTTGCATTTAAACTCAAAAAATTTCAAAAACAATTTGCATGGTTTTTGAAGAAGAGGAGTTAAGGTTAAAAGAGTTTTGATTGTGTACGCTATTTGCAAGAATTAATTAGACTTTTGAAGAATTCATAACATGATTGAATGAATAATCCTCCAACTTAGAGTTAATTAGTTGAGTTATTTTCTTTGAGGATGGTAATAACTAAATTTTGTAGACAAAAAATCAGTGAGATTTTGAGCCTTTAGACTTACACATCCATAACACTCTTATTATTTTTTTCATGTGTGATTTTCTTCCATGATTTTATTTCTCTAGAACATGCCTTGATTCTCTTCAAGATGACATTGACACATGCATGCACGAACATGATTAAGGCAATCTTTGTTACATAAATTAGCTACATTAGCCAAATACCCTACCGTGTAATTGAATTTTCTTTTGGTGAACCCCTTTGAGTCTTATTGCTTTTTCTTTTTCTAAACCCACGTTACAAGCTTTAAATAGGAAAAACCTCTTTACCTAAACTTTAGAGCTAGTAGAGTATTTTTCAATATCATGATATGTGTGGGAGTGCAAGGAAATAAGTGTGAGGGTATCAAGATTTTTGGTAGTGCTATAATTGGTAAATGGGAATAAATTTTCTATGTCAATTCATGGAGTTCTATTGTTGGTGTAATGTTTTGAGTTTATATATTGAGTAAAGAAAAAAGAAAAAAAATGATTCTTTATTCATGATATCTTATGTGTTTTGAAAAAAAAAAATTGACGGTTCTATATTCATGGCATTACGATCTGGGTGTTTTGGGAAACTAAAATTGAGTTTTGCCCAAGGACGAGAAAAAGTTAAGTGTGGGGAAATTTGATAAGAATGTAAAATGCATATTTTTCCCACCTTATTTTATGTGCTTGTATGATTAATTAGTGTCAAAATTTACTCATTATGTTCATATTTTGATTTAGGTGACAATTATATGGATATAGCGTAATGTGGAAGAAATAAGTAAAAAGGAACCAAAGTGAAAGGAAATGAAAGTTCAGGGACTACGTGCAAATAGACAAAAGTTGTGTTGAATCTCACGATAAAGATTTGAGAGTGTTAGAGGTCAATTGGATGAAGAAAGAAGTCAAATAGATGAAATACAATCAAAGTATTATCAAATATCAAATTACATGGGAAAAAGTTATGCACCAGTTTTCAGCCTGATATTGAGACCCATGTTTAACATGGTAAACGATTGAATTAGAAGATCATATCTGAGGAAACATTGTGGCTCTTTGAGTTAGCTTTCCAATGCATCTTTAATCACTTCAGTTGGATATTGGAAAAGAAATATATGACCAAAATACTGAAGGCTATCTGGAGGAAGTTCGTAAAACAATGCGATTGCATAGCTTTAAGTCCATGCCGCCGCACACACCACTTCTGAGAGTTTAAGGGCTGAGTTTACTTGTTCTATGCGACCGTATGACTTTCTACCATGCGGCCGTATGGTTCATTTTCGAGATGCGAATTTTGGTTTCCGAATTTAAGTCAATCACCTATGGAAACAACTATAAATACGTGATTTGAAACCCTAGAACAAACCCAGAACGTATAGAACGCCTCCAAACTCCATTATTCATTATTTTTCTATTAGATTAATGAATTGTAACTAAACTTTTACACTTATTTGAAGGAAACGGAAACCTCGGAACTACATATTGTGAGATCTAAATAGTTTTTCTTATTATTTGATTTATATTTTGCGTATTTAATTTTTTTCTGCATATATTTCTATGATTTGTTGCGTTTAATTGCTAGAGGGCCGCTAGTTCATTAATTGTAAAAATCCACCACTAAGTTAAACATCAAATCCGTAATTGTTTGATCCCTTTCACTTGTGAACCACTAGAATTTGATGATTTTCTGTGATAGAAGTTATTGAATCTTAAGAAGAATGTTTAAATAGATTAAATGCAACCGTTTGTGTTTGTGTTATCTAGTTCATCAATTTCTCTATTTTATAAATCTATTATTAAATTGAATATTGAGCGCTGGTCTAAAGTTCTTTAATAATTAGGGTTAATTAGAATGCTGGTTTCTAACTAACTAAAATTAAGGAGAAATAGAAATCAATTCCAACGATAAATATTCAAAATATGAATTTAATTATCCTTACATTTATAATCAATCGTGGATTTTCGACGGTGGATGTGGACTTAGACCAAGATTAGTCTTTTGATTCTTTTGTTAATTTAATTTTCATTATTATTAATTGCATTATTTACAATTGTTTGCATACAAAAATCTCCCACAATCATTGTACTAAACATAATATATTGAATTACACACTCTTCGTGGGATCGATCCTTACTTCCACTACTACATTAGTTTTAGAGATTATTGTATTACTTTTAGGTTCCTGCGACAGCGCACACTAGGACACTGCATCAGCCCAAAATTGTTTAGGAACTTGCATTTGGAACATGAGTGCCCTGGCTGTCTCAAGAAGATGTCTATTTTTTCTTTCAGCTGCACCATTCTGAGAGAGTGAATCAACACACGAGGATTGGTGAAGAATACCATTCTGAAGCATGTAAGTCTGAAGAGGGTCGAAAAAGTATTCTTTGGCAGTATCATTTCTTAATATATGTACAGAAACATTAAATTGTGTTTGAATTTCAGCACAAAAAACACTAAAATGAGAAAGTAATTTAGAATGATTCTTCATTAAATAAAGCTAGGTCATACAATAAAAATCATCAACAAAGGTAACAAAATACTGAAATCCAGTTTTGGACACAACATGACAAGGACCCCAAACATCTGAATGAACTAACTCAAACGGAAAACTAGCTATTTTATTAACTCGAAGAACTGAGGACAAGTGATGATGTTTTGCAAACTGACACGACTCACAATCTATAAATGATACATTCTAAAACTTATGACATAATTGTTTCAACAAAGATAGAGATGGATGTCACAACTGACAATGTGCTTCAAAAGGAGTTAAGACACTTGAACTCGCAATGGACTTGGACACCTGGGTATCCATAATATAGAGACCACCTAATTCATGTCCTTTACAAGATTATCCCTTTTTCTTATGCGCAATTCTTCGAGCTACGAACACGATTAGGAAGGCGGCCAAGAGGGAAGATGGGCTTTCTTTTGAAGAGCTACTGATGTTACAGTAGAGTAGGCCGTCTTCATCTTAAGATCCTGAAAAAGATAATATTCGGGAAAAAATAAGATACAACAATTTAGGATCCTAGTTAGTTTGCTAACAGACATTAAATTGAAAGAAAATTGTCGTAGACTTAAAATATAGGATAAAGAAATTGATGGAGTTGGATTAATAGTGCCAGAACCGAGAACATAATAAGTAGAACCATCAGCTAAAGTAACATTGGAAGAAGATGTATGTGACTTAAAAGTGGAAAAGAGACTACGATCACCTATCATATGATCTGTATCACCAGAATCAATGACCCATTTTGAGGAAGATCAGAGAAGACATATATTGGGTTTATCTATCTCAGCAATTGCAGAGATAGGGTGAGATGAATTCTTCAATGCTTCTTGGTACTGAGTGAATTTGGCAAATTTATATGTAGAAATTGTAATGGTTTGCTTAGATGATGAGATAGGTGCAGCAGTAGTAGTTGCAACATGAGCTGGATGAGACTTCTGAAATTTATTATGCAATTTTCGGCACGAGCTTTTGGTATGACCCAGCTCATGAAGTAGTAGCATACAACCCCCATTCATTCTGACTTCGCTTGTCCTGATGACCTACATTACTTCTACTATTGCGATTGATAAGAGCACTAGAAGACTGAACATATGAAGCAATCAAGGTACTAGTATCTATGCGAATCACTCTAGTAAAGGTCTCTTACATAGATGAAATCTCAGCACTGGAGAGAATCTGGGATTTAGTAGTCTCAAACTGAGAATTAAGACCAACTAGAAAACTCATCACAGCCATATGCTCGCGCTAAGCTTGTTGAACTTTCACATCAGGACTAAAAGGTAGTAATAAGTCCTTTTGAAATTCATAAAATAAGCCTGAAGAGATTATTCTTGCTGTTTAGGACGATAAAAACTCTTACAGACTTATAAATAAGTGACACATTCCCTTTCTCAGAGTACATAAATTCTAAATATTCCATCATCTCCTTAACATAGTCACAGTGATTAATCATACTAACTATCTCATTTTTAATGGAATTCTAAATTTGTAAGAATAATTAAGCATCATCTCTTTAGCCCTATTTGGCTAGTATTATCCATTGGTGGATCTTTAGGAAGATGATTGTCCATATAAATACTCCGCAGATAAATCTGAACTGTCTTACACCAATCTAAATAATTTGGAACAACCAACCTATGCTCCGTCACAACTAAAATCTTTTGCTTATCCGCCATATAAACAAAAATTTATCGAATAAAATCTAACCAACAGCTGCCCTATAATACGAGGCCAGCTTAAACCAAAATAGTAGTCCAACCACTAAAATAATCTAGGCTCAATAAAAGCTCAATTATTAAATGAGCCAACAAACCAGCCACAAGAGCCCAAAAATAATTAAATCGCAATCTAGGGCCCAACAATAACTTTCATAAGAAGAGCACAATTAATCTACCAACAAACCCAAATCAAGTCCAGATTACCTCTATTGTGATCAACGAAGTGCAATCCTGACACCAAAAAATTAGCAGCTTCCCAGTTGCCAGCAATCCTACTACCAAAATTCGGCAGCATACCTCCCACGCACCGACGATCGCAGATCAATTGACGACGATGCAAAACCTCCAAAACTCGCTCTAACTACAACAAATTGGTGTGGACACATGACTGGTGCACAGTCAACCTCGATCGACAATGATCGCAACACCCATACTCCTTACAATTGTGATAAAGGAATGAAGAAGAAACAGATAAAAAAAGAACGAGAAAGAAAAGGGGGCTTGTGATGGAGGATGAAGAAGCAGAAAAGACTACCAAACCCTAAGAACGTGGCACTGATGCCATGTTGAAATAAAGGTTGGTATAAACATCGGAGAGAAGAAAATATTTTCTTGAAATTAATCATAAGAAAAGATACATCCCTATAATTATGTTAATTCCTACAATTAAGCTTATACACGATCCTACAGATTTGTTATATCCTGTAACAAAAACAATACATTGTTGAGAGATTAAATCAAAGCAATTTTTCTTTCTTTGTGTTCTTCATTGAACTCAATATCGAACTTATCAAGGATTTCATCTTTGTGACGTTCAACAACTTCATAACAAGGTTGATGATTTTTGTGATTAGGGGTCAAGTTCCTTTATAACTTTGATTCCTTGATTTAATTAATTATTTGGTCAAGTTTCAAACATGGATTTTAGCTTTATTCAGGTTGTAATTCAATCTTTTGTGAGTTTCGGAGCTGCTTCTACTATGTGGGTTCACATCATATGCGGCCGCAAGGAAGAAAGTGGTGCGGCCACGCTTGACCTAAAACACCAACAGGTCTCATGAGGTAGCATACCATGCGGCCGCAAGTCCCTTTTTCAGGAGAAAATTTTCGTTTCCTTCTCTTTGGTGAAACTCTATATGAAAAATAATCTTTTCGCATCATTTAAAAGCCAAGACATGGCTGGAACAAGGGAAACCTTTATTCTACACAATTTTCATGATTTTTTACCGTACTTTGAAAGCGAAAAACAAGTCTACAGAGTGAATTAAGGCAAATTACATAAGAAAATCGAAGATTCATAACCCATTTTCAAGATTCAAGTCAAGAACGTTGATTTCTTCTATTTTTTTCGTTCTTTCTTGTTTTCGGATGATATCATTTAAATCTTTCATATGTAATTTTATTGTGAATATGCTAAGCTAAACATTTATTGTATTGAAAGGATGATGAAAGTTATTAATTGTTATTTTTAACTCAAGACTTGTTGATTTTAGTAATTTCTTGGGGTTTTTATTACTTATGCATAAATATTTTGTTGTTTGAATGATTGGCCACCATTTAGATACTCGTTTGCCTAATCGTAGTGTTTGAAGACTCATAGTAGGTAAAACATTGTATATTTAACACACGGATAACGGTATTAGGAATAATATTTATGGCATGTGCAATTGCGTGTGATAATCCTGTGAATTAATGCATGTTTTTCATATAAATTCGGAATATTAATAGGATCGAGTCGTTTTAAACATCTGTTTGATATATCTTGGAAAAAATATTGAATAAAATTGAATTATCGATTGTCATTAATATTAGAAAAATACTACTTTATACGGATCGAGAATCAGCAATAGCAATAAGAGGTAGATTATGAAATCCAATATATTCACTTCATTATCTGATTAAAAGAAATATTTATTGCTTTCATAGTTAAAAGTAGCATAAAAATCAATCAATCTCTTATGTGTTATGATACTTCAAATTTAGTAATAACTAATACACTAAAGTTAAACATTATTCCTCGTGAGACGATACTCTCATCTCACTTAATCTATTATTTGTCAATAATCTCATATGCTTGCGAGATTTCATCGAACAAATTTTTGGCACCATTGTTGCAGGATAATGTTTTTGGTTTATTAGTTATATTAGATTCGATATTTTCTTTTGTTTTAGGCTATTAATTGTACTACCAAAGTTTTTATTGTTTTGCTTCTGTCATGTTGTCAACGGTTTATGCAAGATTCTGACGAAATCAAGGTAGTTCCACTATATCCAGAGATCAAAAAAACATTCAGGTAACATAAAAGACAACAAAAGGAAATAATGGTAATGGTTGAGAATCAGAATCAAGTTCAAGATCCAATTCAACCACCATCACCACCACCACCAGATCAACAAAGACCTACCTTGAGCATGTGTTTTTCTGGCCCAAAAAGATATAATTGAACCATTTGAATTTTGTAAAACCTATGTGTTGGGTAAGCCTCATGGGGTGAGCTTTGAAATGGGGTCACACACCACAAATAGGCCTTTAGACTATGTCCACTCAGACTTATGGGGTCCTATAAGCCATCCTACTTTTGGGGAGAATAAGTACTTCTTTTCTATAGATGATGACTATTCTAGAAAGGTCTAGACTTACTCATTAAAGTCTAGGCCTGAAGCATTTCAAAAATTCTGAATCTTGTTAAAAATGGTTGAAAATCAACTTGATAAGAGTTTAAAACTCTAAGAACTGATAATGGATTGAAATATTGCAACTTTAAGTTTGACAACTTTTACAAATAAAAGGTGATTGTCGGACATAGTTCTGTCAAACATACACCCCCCCCCCCCAAAAGAATGAGATTGCTGGAAGAATGAAGGGAATTCTTATTAATAAAGCTAGGTATAGGCTAATCAGTTCAGGATTAGCAAAAGGGTTCTGGGCTGAAGTTGTACGTACTATATATCTCATCTTATAAATAGGTTACCATGCAGTTCTGTAAAGTTTAAGACTTCATAGAAATTGTGGACTAGGAAGCTACCAAACCTATCGTACATTAGGGTATTTGGGTGTGCTGCATATAAACATCAAATTGAGGGAAATTAGATCTCATGGCCACCAAATATGTTATGCTGGGTATCATGAAGGGGTAAAGAAGTATAGGTTATGGGTGTTGAATGTACAAGTTATTAAGATTTAACAGTAGAAATTTGGTGTTTAATGAGACAAAGATGCCATGCCTTTGAAATAAAATGGAAAAGTCCAAGAACTTGATGATAAAAATACCTCACGGAAAGAGGTGAAGCTAGCAAAGCTTAGCTATACTCAACCTGGAAGTGAAGAAATTGTTGATCAACAAACTGATGAAAATCTTGATAACACTGACGAAGGCGAAATTGATTTACCTCACACTGAGGTTGAAACTAAAAATAAGATCCCTAATAACCTTACTATTGAGACCACTACTCATAATTATCAAATGGTCAGAGATAGGCAAAGAAGATAAGTTAAACCTAACCATAGATATGAAACAAATAATATGATAGATCTTGCTTTAGTTTCTAGTAAAACTTTAGAACATTTAGAACCTTCATCTTTTGAACATTGTTACCACGCATTATCTCTCCTCTGTTAGCCCAAGAATAACTAACCAAAAGGGGGTGAATTGGTTTTTGAAACTTTTTCGACAGTTAGTCTCAAAACTATTCAATACACAATAAACAAATGCAAAGTGTAATAAAAGAGATAACTTTGCAAATTCGATAACTTAATTCAAGTATAGATATAGCACTATATAAATGGCAATGTAAAGTAAAGTGCAATGAAATAAAGATAACAAGCGAATTCAATGGGGTTCAATACAATGCAATGATCTACGTCCCGTTACCAAGCTCTCCGTCACGAGCAAGGTCAAATGCACTACAATGGTAATTTACAAACAAGGAGTGCCGATGTTTAAGTGACTTACAACAATGAACACTTATCTTTAGGTGACTTACAACAAGGAGCACCTACCCTTAAATAACATACAATAAGGAACACTTATCCTTAAGTGATTTACAACAATGAACACTTATCCTTAGGTGACTTACAACAAGGAGCAACAATCGATTTTTCACAATGATCTCGAAATCACCAAAATAGAAATGATAATTTTACAATTTGAAATAACTCTCTTACCAAATGATATAATCAAGTTAACTATTAGACGGTTAGGATAACACTTCGATAGATAGCAAATAATAAAATTCAAGTGTTTATGTAGTAAACTTTGATAATTTATGGATAATGAAATAGTTTATATCTTTATATCAAAGTTTTCAACATATGATCTATCTTAACAAATAATACAAGTTAATTATGAAGAGAGATGTACACTTCAATATAAGTGTTGGCAAATAAAACTTCTATAAAAAATAAAGATATATGAGATTGATAAGTTTTCTTGTAAAATAGAATTCTTGATGAAATAGATAAAAACTAGTTTGATCAATCAAGAAATTATTTTGTAATAAATGAAATAGAATGTAGAATCAAGTTAACCCAATGATTTTCAATAAATAAGCTCTCTTAACATCTCTTGTAAATTCTTAGAGTTGAATGTAAAAGAGATGACTATTTATAGATCAAAAGGTTGAGAATCAATCACTTTCTCGGTTGAGCAATTTCGATCGATCGAAGTGTGAATATAGCTGTTGGAAAATCAAATCATTGAAGTTTCGACTAACACTTTGGTCGAGTGGATCGGTCGACTGGTAGAAGTTCGTTCGACCAGTGGACTTTCGGTTGACCAATTTTGGTTGAGCAAAATGATTGGATTTTGGATTTAGTTTACTATATCAAAAATGTTCGTTTTCCAAAATTGTCTTCATTTCTAAAACGTTTTTATACAAGTGATGAATTATGAAATATGTTTTGAGTTTTAATCACTTGCTAAGAATCGATTAGTTAATACATTTACATTTAAATTTCGATAAACAATTTCTAAGTTTTAATTTTTAAACTTCTCGTTCTTGGTCTCTTCGAGTTGTATCTTCAATTCAATCGTCGTATGCAAATCGCTATTGTTTCGAACCTCATGTCTCCAATTTTATTAATATGTAATAATCACTATAGACACTCAAAAATCAATTTGTTAGAAATAAACGCAATTTGTTTGTGATAATCAAAACGAGACGTCAACCATAAGTCAACAATTTCCTCCTTTTTTATTATGACAGACAGGATGATTTGTAATGTATAATTTCAACAAATTGATAAGGAATAAAGTTGCATACATATATTCCCCCTATCGTTTTCACTTATATTCCCCCATTTCATGCATAATCATCTAATCTATCTTTTCCCTTTGGCATAAGCAAAAAGAAATACGAGGAAGAAGTCAACCATAATATAAAAATGTAGTGATATCATATTGATAAAGGAATAAATTTATCATGCAATTCATATTCCCCCTATCAATAATCATATATTCAAAGCATATTATATCAAAGTATGCATAATCATCTCACTTCATTCCCCCCTTCTTGACATAAGCAAAAAGATATATTATTTAAGATCAAAACTTTAAATATATTCCCCCTCAATTAAGCACAAGATGCTAAATATATGCAATTTTTAAAAAATTATCATTACTTTATAGTAAAATATTAATCAAATAATGAGTGATGAAATGATGAAAAGTAAAATCATTTGAATAGAATTTATATATCCCTTTTTCAAGAACTCAACCAAATGGGAGAAATTGCGCTTTAAAAGAGGAGGCTGTAGTTTATTTTGGCTGACTGGGTTCGGTCGACCGAACAAGTAAAATGGTCGACCGAAAATTCAAAAATTTCACATATAATTCTGGTTTGATCATACATTTTATGGCATTAAGGGGTCTAATATTCGTTTTATGGCACAAATGTGTGATTCTTGATAATTTAGTTGACATCAAGTACATAATCACACACCAAACATAATATCGAGTTTACTTGCAATTAAAGAAGTGGTTTGATCATACCTCGATATTTTATTATGCTTATAGAAGTACTTTGATTGTCATTGCCCATTTGATTGATGAGCTCATAGGAGTGTTCATTTGTTGGTTCTTCCCCATCATCGATTACCATGAAGCACATGTTGGCAATTTCTTCTTGACTTTCATCTTCATCTCGGTCATTATCATCACTTTCATCCCAAGTCTCTTGAATGGCTTTCTTTTTAATGAATATATTCTTATCTTTGCCATTTTCTTCTTTCTTTTGTAATTGATGATTTTTGCTAAAACCTTTCCACTTATTAACAAGAAGAACTAGATCATCAAGTTCTTCGTCATTCATATCCTTGCTTGAAGTGTCTTTATCAACTATGAATTTTAAAGCAATTTGGCATGTTTCATCTTCTTTGGTTTTCAACATTTTCTCATTTGTCTCGGTGCAATTTAGCTTATATGTCATCAACGTTCCATAGAGCTCTTCCAATGGATATGTGTTGACATCTTTGGTATTTTCTATCAACATTTTCAATGGGCTCCATTCTTCCGAGAGTGACCTAAGCATTTTACTCACAAGTTCACAATTAGTAAATTTACGATCAAAACCTTTGAGGCCATTAATAACATCGGTGAAGCGAGTAATCATATCAATAATATGTTCATTCTTTTTCTTAAAGAAATTTTTAAAATCTTTAACTAAGATATTTATCTTAATTTCTTTCACTTTGCTAGTTCCACCATGAGTTATTTCTAAAGCATGTCAAATATCATAAGCTGAATCACATGTACTAATACGATTCAATTCATTTATATCTAAAGTACTATAAAGTATATTTTTAGCTCTAGCATTTAAAAGTAATTTTCTTTTATCTTCTTCATTATATTCCTCTCTATGTTTAGCACTATAATGGTAACTTACAAACAAGGAGTATCGATCTTTAAGTGACTTACAACAATGAACACTCATCTTTAGGTGACTTACAACAAGGAGCACAGATCTTTAAGTGACTTACAATAAGGAACACTTATCCTTAAGTGACTTGCAACAATGAGCACTTATCCTTAGGTGACTTACAATAAGGAGCACCTACATTTAACAACAATCGAGTTTTCATAAGGCTATCGAAACCACCAAAATAGAAATGATAATTTTATTATTTGAAAAAACTCTCTTAACAAATGATATAATTAAGTTAAGTATTAGAGAGTTAGGATAACACTTCAATAGATAGCAAATAGTAAAGTTCAAGTATTAATGTTGTAAATTTTGATGAATGATGGATAATGAAATAATTTGTATCTATTTATCAAAATTTTCAACCAATGATCTCTCTTAACAAATAATACAATTTAATTATGAAGAGATAATTACACTTCAATATAAGTGTTGGCAAATAAAACTTATATCAAGAATAATAGATGAGATACTTAAGTTTTTTTTTGAAAAATAGAATTCTTGATGAAATAGATAAAAACTAATTTGATCAGTCAAGAAATTCTTTTACACTAAATGAAATAGAATGTAGAATCAAGTAAACTCAATGATTTTCAATAA
>CAIGRB010173172.1:14498-28418 GCA_903798255.1 Fraxinus quadrangulata | reverse complement strand
CTCGTGAGTAAATCGGTAAATACTGCAAATACTGTGAGAAGATGTAAAATACGGTAAGCAACATCTTTTGGTTGATCGGATCGGTCGACCAGTGGACTTTCGATTGACCGAAATGACTAGATTTTGAGTTAGTTTACTATATCAAAAATGTTCATTTTCCAAAATCATCTTAATTTCTAAAACGTTTTTATGCAAGTGATGAATTATGACATATAATTTGAGCTTTATGCACTTGCTAAGAATCGATTAGTTAATACCTTCACATTTAAGTTCCGATAAACAACTTCTAAGTTTTAATTTTTAAAGTTCTTGTTCTTGTTCATTTTGAGTTGTATCTTAATTTGTGTATTTTGTGAATCTTTAAGTTCCAATTCGATCGTCGCATACAAATCGCTATCGTCTCGAGCCTCGTGTCTCCAATTTTATTAATATACAATAATTATTATAGATACTCAAAATTAATTTGTTAGAAATAAACGTAATTTTTTGTGATAATCAAAACGAGACGTCAACCATAGGTCAACATCCTCCATAGAGTGGTTTCATCCCTTACGGGGACAATGTCTTATTATCTTATGAGCTTCTCTATACTTTGGATGTTAGAGCATGGGGTGTAACGCTATGCTGAAACTAGACATGGCTAAAGCATATAATCGTGTGGACTGGGCTTCATTTATTATGTATTGGAGGCATTTGGATTTGATCAGATCTGAATCGATAGGATTATGTAGTGCATCTTGAAATGTTGTTTTTCTATACTCCTAATTGGTCGCCCATGTGGCTTTTTCCCTCTTTACAAGGGGTTAGACATGGTAATCCCATTTCTCCATCATTGTTCATCATCACTGCAGATCACTTTTCATTCCTGCTCACTCAAAGGTTTCAGAAGTATCCCATCCCAGCATATGCTATCGGCATGGAGGTAGTACCCTTGTCTTACACCTTTCATTTGCTGATATGATCATATTCGCCAATGGATAGAAATAGTCTATCAGGAGGATTCTTGATTGTATGTAACATTATGAGGGATTTCTGGTTAGTTGGTAAACAAGGATAAGAGCGAACTTATACTACCCAGATGGGTATCTATTAGTCAGATCAGACGTTTGGAGATTTTGACTGGATTTAGACACAAACAGCAGCCTTTCACTAATCTAGTGGTCCAATTATTTAAGAGGAGCTTCATTTATGATGACTTTATCCAGAAGGTCAGGAACGGGATTTCAGGTTAGGCCTCATGACTTTTGTCACCTGGAGATTGTATTACCTTGCTGAGATCAATGCTCTCTTCCATGAGATTACATTTTCTTCAAAATTATGCAGTCCCCAAGACTATTTTGAAGAAACTTGAGAGCATCTTTATGTGTTTCCTATGGGACTCTAAGGAGTAGGCACGACATTTACATTGATAGAGCTAGAAGGAGATTTGCCTTCATATTGATGATGGTGGTCTAGGTTTTAGGAGATTATAGGATATGGTGGACACCTTCTCCATAAAGCTCTGGTATTTGTTCCATTCTTACATATCACTTTGGGAAACAATTTTTACTGAGCAAGTATTGTTTGGGAACACATCATTCACTTATAGCAGTTTCCAAAAACAGCTTCTCCTAACTGGAAGAGATTGAAATTAGTTGGGGATCGGATAGAGCCACACATTGCATGGCACCTTGGGGGTAGGTTAGATATTCTTTTGGTATGATTGTTGGATGGGTGAGATCACGTTAGCATCCATATTCCCACTCCAATAGCATGTATTTATGAGGGTACAAGATTTTTTTGATGACACTCGGTAGGATATAGGACTTTTATTACAGGTTCTCCCTCTTCTTATGGCGATACAGATATGGGCTATACATTTATATGTAGATTTCTTAGATCACTTCTTCTGGCGGGATACATCGAATGGTAGCGAAAGCTACTAAGCTCGCATGGCAGGTCGTATATACAAGACATCAGTGTCAGGATTCATATCGGTTGCTATGGAGCTCTATTTTGCTAGTTACTATCTCATTCTTCTACTGGATACTATGGCAGGACCTCATTCCAGTAAATGTGGTTATTTAGAGAAAGATTGGATGTCGTTGGCTTCTCATTGCTAGTGCTGTTCTAAGATGAGACTATCAGTCACATCTCCACTAGTATTAGCGTTTTCGATCAGGTATGGTAGTATTTTTGGAATATTTTTCAGATTTTTATGAGTTCAAGAGAGGAAGTCAAACAGAGGTTCCAGAGATGGCGATATTTTGGACAGTGTGTTCGTTGTAGATACATTCACACTATTATTCCTCTACTGATATTTTGATTTTTTTAGACCGAGAGGAATGATGCAAAGCATAAGGGGATTCGTATGGAGGCCAGAAGTATCATTTGAAGGGCTTATCGCATGATCCATTTTCTTCATAAGGGAAGACTGATTTGAACTGTGGGGGATTTGACACTTGCACCTATCTTTGATATTGCTTTGGACTCCCTTTCTTCATTTTCCCCCATTCTGGTTTGGTGGTGCACTACATCAGTCAGATCTATCAAGATCAATATTGATAGATGTGTCAAGAATAGTTTTGCAAGCGGGTGAGGTATTATCAGAGATCATGTGGGTCAATGTATTTGGGCTTTCTCAACTTCGTACAGATCGTGCATGATATGAGATGTGGAGTTCAGGGCTATTCTAGATGGGTTTTACTAGCTAGAGGACTCAATCTTTTAGACATTTGGATTTAGTCAGATTCTATAGTAGCTATTCACTACAACACTAAAGGAGGAGGACCATGGGCTATTCAAGGCATCCTTAGACAAATCAAGACATCATATCATTCGATAGAGACACAGTTTCCCACACAATAGAGAGGGGAATCAGGTTGCAGATGCTCTTGTTGCAGAACATTGGGATCATTGACGATATCAAATATATGGAGCAACGGCCTACCACAACATGTTAGGGCACTCGTACAGATTAATAGACATGAACTGTCCAGCATTGGAATATGATTTTTTATTTCTTTATTTTTATTTTTGTCCATTATCATTTATTTTCATTGTAAGAGAAGTAGTATTTTCTCATTTACTACTTTCATTATTTTCTCATGTAACCACGATATTCCTCCACTACAAGTAAGGACATATTAATAAAATCTCGAAGGTACCGTCCTCCTTTAACAAAAAATAACCTTTTGAAAAAGTAATGAATGATTCTAATTCTGATATTTGGAAAAATGCAATGGAAGAAGAAATTAAGTCTTTACATGAAAATAAAATATGAAAAACTAGTAAAGAGGCTTAACTAAAGGATTGTTCAATGTAAATGGATGTTGACTACAATGAAATCTTCTCACATGTGATCAAACATAAGACTATAAGAGTAATCCTTACTCTAGTTCAATTCAATTGGAAAATTTGAACAATTAAGTGCCAAGACTGCATTCTTACATGGTAAATTGGATGGGAACATCCATATGTGTCAACCCTAAGGTTTTGAGGTAAAGGAAAAAAAAATATTTTGTCTACAAGTGCAGAAATTAATGTATGGACTCAAACAGGTCCAAGAGAGTGGTACATTAGATTTGACACATAGTGCTGAAAATTGGTTTTAAGATAGTAATATAATCATTGTTTATATTACAATGATTCTATTTACTCCTATATTTAGATGATATACTTTTAGCTACTTTAGCAAAACTGAGATTGTGAGACTTAAAAACCTCCTAAAATCTTAATTTGATACGAAAGATTTAGGAAATGCCAAAAAATTGAAATAGGCATGAGAATACATTAACTATAACACATGAAGCTTATTTAAACAAGGTTATAACCAAATTTGTCATGAAAAAGGCTAAGTTTGTTAATGTACCACTTACAGCTTTTATGAATCTCTCCACAGCCTAGTCACCGAAAACTGAAATTAAATTAAAGAAATGAGAAATATTCCATATGCTAGCGCTATAGGCTCAGTTATGTTTTTTTATGATTACTACTAGGAGTGATTTGACTTATACCATTAGCTTTCTAAGTAGATTTATGTCTAATCTTGAAAAACCTCAATGGGCTGAGTATTAAGATATATAGTAGGAACTTTAAACACTAGATTAGTATATGAGGAAAGGTCTGTAAATCTAACTCTAAAATGTTACGTGGACTCTGATTTTGTTGGTGACAGCCTAGAGAAAATCTATCACTGCCTATTTCTTCACCCTTGGTGATAATTGAATTACATGGAAATCTTAACTTAAATCTATTGTCACATCATCTAGTACTAAAGCTGAATAAGTGGCAATGACTGAATATGGTTGTTGTTTTAATTTTTGTCATTAAATCACTTTTGGGCCAAAATTTCCAATAATCAAGCACCCAAATAGGGCCTTCCAACCATTGGGGCAAAGTTGAGGTGGGGTGTGTTCCCTAGTTTTTATAAACTTCCTAATAATATTGGGCGGAAAAGGCAACCTCAGCCCAACGACAAAAATGCTATTATTAAGGGCCATACTAGGATTATCTGCTTGATCGTCCTTTAGAGGCTTAAAAAATTCTCTCTTCTAGCACCAAGTAATTCTACACCACTCAACTAGTTTCTTGCTGGTGACTTTGGGCTCTATATATTCTCACTTACACAACCACCTTATATCCCTCATTCAAACCACTCCTAATTGTTCCTCCTAATAACCTGAGACCTCAACTTCTTCCCCTTCCTCAATCTCTTCACGATCCCAATTAGGGTTAATAGCTCATCAAAAGACAAATGTACCCNAATCTCTTCACGGTCCCAATTAGGGTTAATACGCTCATCAAAAGACAAATGTACCCTTCACTAGTAGGGTCCCTCACATAATAGGGTTTGGGATAATAACCTCCCCTTCTCCTAACCTATTAGCCCCTCCACCGAGGTTTTTTCCTCTCCCCTCGGATCGGTACCCCACTATAGGTATTGTAAACTTACTTCATTAGAATATTTTCAGAAAGAAAAGAAAAGAGAAGTAAATAATTGTAGTACTTATAATTTTCAGTAATATTTTTTTTTTCAAAATTTTGAAGAATATTTATAAAGTTCAAAGAATGCATTATTTTATTTATTTATTTGTTTATAATATTAAAAATTTGAGAATATAAAATTATACATATTTTTGTAATATTTGATGCTCGACCAGAATACATTGCCACACATTACACGTTTTAGAACCTTGTTATATAAAACATAAACTAATATATGGAGTGGGTATGGTGATAGATGAGTATATATAAGTTTTATATTAAAAAATAATTAAGATCTGATTATTAAAAAAATAAAATTAAGGCCCGATTTTTTAAATTAAGCCCCTGCTTGGTATTGATTCAAGATTTTAATTTAAGTCGAAGTTAACAATTAATTTTAACCAAAAATTTTATAGTTTTCACAATTTTTGAACCATATATTCATTAATTTTATCAAAATTTAATTTTAATCCTCACTAAACAGGAGCTTAGGGTAGGGTTTATGGTAATTTGTCCGCTAAAATATCCTCAAAAAACTTCAATCACGGGCCGTTTTATTTCATCGGATATGTAAGCCCAGTCCAAAACAGTTATATGGACCGAAATTACGGAAAACTATCTTCTACTTAATGCATACCGGATTTAGGGTTTCATAGTCAGTGGTGTGGAAACCCTTTTCGCAGCCGCATAGCCGGAGAGCCGCTACTTTTCCGCCACCATGGGGTACAAATCTTTTCAATTTTATTCAATTACATACTCTGTTTTACATAATTTTCTATGTATTCTACCCGGAAGTATTAGATTGATAGGAGAAGTTAATGCCGTATGAGTTTTTATTTTGTTGTGTTCTTGTAATGTTTTTTGTGGTTATATAACTAAAATTTCATCCTGTAAAAATGCTGCCAGGAAAATAATAAGTTTCTCTGCTTATCTACCTTGTTGAGCTGACGTTGTTGGGAATTTGCTAATCAGATATTTTTCTCCGTTGTTCGTTTTTGAAAGTGAAATGAATGTCAAGGATAAATATTTTGATGCATTGGATGCTTGGCGACATCATTTTCGTTTCTGAATAGTGGTTTTTAATTAAAAAAAAAAATGATACTGGAGTGGTGGTGCAGGGAGGGTGTTACAGCTTTGGTTAATTTTTGAGTTCATCTTGGCAAAGCTGAAAAGCCCTGGGCGATGAGCAGCTTTGAATGCTAATGGACTTAAATTAAATGTCTTTCTAGACTGTTCTAAGCTTCTCTTAAGCTATGAAGTTGCAGATCAGTAGAGATGAAACATTTAGAAAACATCAACATCGGAGTATTCTTTCGTACAAATATTCTCTTCGAAAGGATCTATTTTGTGAAATTGAAAATAGTTACTTACAGTCCATCTTGGCAAAGCTGAAGAGCTCTTTTCAAAGGGCCATGTGCAGCTTTGAATGCTAATGGACTAAAATCAAATGTCTCTCTCAACTGTTCTTGGCTTCTCTTAAGCTATGAAGTTACAGATCAGTAGAGATGAAACATTTAAAAAACATCTGCGTTGAAAATTATAGGTTATATTCCAGAGTATTCATTCATACAAGTATTCTTTAAAAGGATCAATTTTGTGAAATTAAAAATTGTTATTTACAGTCCATCTTGGCAAAGCTGAAGAGTTCTTTTCAAAGGGCCATGAGCAGCTTTGAATGCTAATGGACTAAAATCAAATGTCTCTCTAAACTGTTCTTGGCTTCTCTTACGCTATGAAGTTGCAGATCAGTAAAGATGAAACATTTAAAAAATATGGAACCATTAAAAAATAATATGTTGTATAATCAACAAGTATTTCTTTTGAAGTAACTAGTCTGTGTTTTCCCTTTAAAAGGATTGGTTTTTGTGGAGTTGAATATTTCCAGTTAATCTTGGCAAAGCTGAAGAGCTCTTTCCAAAGGCGATGAGTAGCTTTGAATGCTATTCGACTAAAATCAATGTATCTCTAAATTGTTCTCGGATTCTCTTAAGCAATGAAGCTACAGATCAGTGGAGATGAAACATTTATAAAAGTTACCGTTGAAAATGATGGTTTTACATTCATGAATATTTCTTTCTTTGAAAAAGGATTGCTTTATTAGAATTGAAATAGTTATTGCCAATTTAACTAGTCCATCTTGGCAAAGCTGAAGAGCCCTTGAAGGGCAATGAGCAGTTTTGAATGCTAATGGACTAACATCAAACATCCCTCTAAATATTCTGAATTCCAGTTGGTCAATGGAGTGGCAGAATAGTGGGCTGTAACATATCCTAAATATATATATAAACTTTGATCTAGGAATTCTTTGTACTGTATAAGACTTATCCATATAATTGGAAGTTATTTTCAAACAATTGAAATTGCTTGCATGTAAATTACAGTAAATTTTTTTGTATAGTCAGATCTTCATGTGCATTCGTTGCGGCAATGCAGTGTGCCTTCATTTGTTTTTATCTTAGTATTTGGATTTTGCTTTTGTCAAGGTCCTTCCTCAAATGTTATGCACTTTTGTGTACAATACTCTTTTTTAGGCTGACCACAATTACAGCATATGGAGTGCTTTTTATTTTCTTTTAATATTTGGAGTTGCTAATTACATTATGCTGACTCTTTTATGCAGGAAGACACGTGGAATGGGAGCTGGTCGCAAGCTAAAGTCCCACCGTAGAAGGCAAAGGTGGGCTGATAAGGCTTATAAGAAATCCCATCTTGGCAATGAATGGAAGAAGCCATTTGCGGGCTCCTCTCATGCAAAAGGGATTGTTCTTGAGAAAATGTAAGAAATTGCTTGTATCTTTTTTCCCCTTAAAAAGCCTCAACTGCCCTATGTTTGTAGCCCATATCCAAGACTGAAGCAGTATTACTGAATGAATTTCAGTGGTATTGAAGCCAAGCAGCCGAACTCTGCTATTAGAAAATGTGCTCGAGTGCAGCTGATTAAGAATGGGAAAAAGATTGCTGCCTTCGTACCCAACGATGGTTGCTTAAACTACATTGAAGAGAATGTGAGTAGTGTGATGAGTTTTTCGGCCATTGGTTCATTTAACATCCATACTGTGCTTACTTGATCTTCTTGTTGACTTGAAATTTTTTTATCTGGTTCACATAGGACGAGGTGCTGATTGCTGGATTTGGTCGTAAGGGGCATGCTGTTGGAGACATTCCTGGAGTCCGGTTCAAGGTTGTGAAGGTGTCAGGTGTGTCTCTTCTGGCACTCTTTAAAGAGAAGAAGGAAAAGCCAAGGTCTTGAGGGTCCAGTTGGAAGACTGAGCTCGGCTTCAGATTTTGCAGTACATCAAGTTCTCTCATTTTTCTTCTACCCCACCTTTTTGTCATTTCCAGAGTTGAGCATTTGTTCTATGTTTCAATTTTGGACAAAAAATTTCTGGACTTTCCAATATTAAGGCCATATAATCTTGGAATCAATTAGAATAGCTGTCCTCTTGATTGTAACTACTATCTTCTCTCGTAAGCTTTTATCTTCCTTGGCTCTTAATCCCTATATTTAATTGGTTTGCCAATTAGGATGGACATTGTTAACCATATTAGTGCATTAACTCCTCGATTTGTTGTTACTTTGTCAAAGATACAATAACAAAATCAATCTGCTGTCATGATAATGAATGCACCAAAATATAGAAAAATCTACAATTTGCTAATGGCAAGTTTAAGGATCTTTTGGTATGGCTTTTTATTTTGGCTTCCTGTAGAAAGAAGTTGCTTAATTTTTGTTTGAAAATTAATTTTTAAAAGAGCTTATTTTGGTAGTGTTTTTAGAAGTCACGGTAGATCAATTTTCATCAAAAATCAATGTGATGAAAATTGGACTAGATCGGTAGGTTCGATCGAAAAATTGGGAATCGGATCAAAATCTGGTTTGATCATAGTGAAAAAATCGATTGAGACATCGATTTAAAATTCGATAACTGGCCAGATTCAATTGAAAGTTGTGAATCGATTAAGGTTTTTGCGGGAAAATTAAGAATAAGATGATGAACATGGTCCCTATTGATTTTTCGATAGTTCAAAAGTATAGCAACTCAAGAAAAATAAAAATCTAATTACGACGAAAGAAACCAATTTCAGTTATATTTATCCTCGTACTTTGGAAGATGTATGTGTGTGTGTATATGATACGTGTGAGGGAAATAGATCTGAGAAGAAATGTAAGCATGAATTTTAACAGCCACCAAAGTTATGAGAAAATGAGGATCGTGTTTGAATAATAGGGTTTGCATACATGGACCACATATCTATAACAAGTTATGGTAATTTTTGAGCCTTTTAGCTCATTAAATTTTCACAAGTCAGTGGATTCCAAGTAAATTCATTATTGTGTAATAATCTTTATTGGCATTTTAATATTCCCTTCAAATATGTCCATAGAATTATTGGATAAAAATTTTTAATAGGATTTTACTCCATTTTAACAGATTTAGTTAGAGTTCTTTGAGCCTTCAAACTCATCAACGGTTATGCTGATCTCATGTTTGGATCGAAGATGCGATTTAGAAGCATAATCTTCTTTTTGAATGGGAAAAGAATGTGGATCCTTTTTAACTTGTAATTGTCGTATTTTTATGGATTTTGTATTATGTTGTGAATATAGTTTTGAGTTTGTATCAAGTTAGTCTCATTTTTTTTGATGCAATGTTGTTAAATTCGAGAATTCAAATATCTTACACATGTTAGCATATAAGGAGTTCACATGTACTTTTTATGAAACTCGTCCTTTGGACATTGTCATAGAATTATTGGATAATATGTTTAGTAGGATTTTACTGCATTTTAACTGATTTGACTTGAGTTATTTGATCCTTCGAGCTCATCAATGATTATGCTGATCTCATGTTCGGATCAAATATGTGATTTGGAATCTTCTTTTGAATGGGAAAAGACTGTAACTTATAATTTATCGTATTTTAAAGGTTTTTGTATTGTGTTGTGAATATGGTTGAGTTTGTATCAAGTTAGTCTCATTTTTTGATGCAATGTGGATAAATTCGAGGATTCAAATATCTTATTCATGTTAGTATATAGGGAGTTCACATGTAGTTTTTATGAAACCCATCCATCGAGATAAACCGTCAATCTCGATAGTTACATTCTGGAATTCTCGACAATTGGTTCTTATTTGTCAATAGTTATGATACAATGCCAAACTTACTTTAGTCGGGTGTGTAGCACAATTGTTTAATTGTTTAACTATTATTATTTGCGTGTTGTAATGATGGTCGAGTTTAGTTATATTCAACAAATTGTATAAATTGACTCAGACTAAATTTTTGTAATAAATTCGATTGCCCTAAGTGAATTAAAAAGTATATAAAGTGACTCAGATTAAAAAGTTATGAAATCTTTGGGTGATACATATTAATTGTAAATAGGTTTTACTTAAGTATTGGATGGTGTTTTCGACTTCATGGTACCTTAAGAAGACGAAGCCGAGAATGACGCTTTGATTCCAAAAGTTCCCCCCTCCTGAGGTCATTGTCACAAGTTCAGGCAACAAGAAGGAAAGAAGTAACCTCGAAGAGTCACATGTTGACAACCTTTGAACTGGGTGATATCCGCTTCAACCCATCGGCATTATATCACTTTTGTTTTGCTATGAAAAACATTTTTTTAATTGATAGCGTAAAACTCTCTACGTCATGATAAATCATTATTCCCTATTTTTAATTTTTTCTACAAACCTACTTACTTGGAACAAACTACCAAGAATTCCAGAGCGTATATGTCGAGCCTGACAGTTTTTAACATTTTGGTTGATGAATGTTTATGTTTCGAAGTGTTCAAAATTTTCATTGTTACATAAATTTAAATTACAACAATAATAACATTAAATGGATAATATAACATGAAAAACGACAGTTATCATTGCCGTGTACAAAAATACAATCCAAATCATTATTATACATCATTGAACCTTATGTACAAAAATACAA
This sequence comes from Fraxinus quadrangulata, assembly GCA_903798255.1. Taxonomy (NCBI): domain Eukaryota; kingdom Viridiplantae; phylum Streptophyta; class Magnoliopsida; order Lamiales; family Oleaceae; genus Fraxinus; species Fraxinus quadrangulata. Next base: position 17,505 of record CAIGRB010173172.1, on the reverse strand, counting down.
TACAAATCTCTTCTGTGCGACACAATGAATATCTGATTATTACTCATACTTGAAATATGAGATATCGATGATAAGCATTCGACACAATTATAATATCGGGATTTATTAGCATGTAATTGACACATATGAATAAATTATAACAAACAATATCAAACAAGTGAATACGACAAATGAAATGTCATCTATCGGATTCGACATAATGTAGTCAACAGTTCAACTACCGCATTTTACAGACTGCTGAAAAATTATTTTTCATAGCATTAACTGTGTTCATCAATGCTTAACTACCAAATAACAAAAAATTCACAAATAATTGAATATGCTTTAATAAATAGGGAATGTTCCACAATATTTTATGGAGAACATTATCTTCATTAAAAAACATAATGCAAATCCAAACCTAATGAAAGTATAATAATTTATGAAATTAAAAATCAAGATGAGCATGTTGTCTTTAACAATTGAAAAATACTGAGAAGACAAAAAATTTAAACATTTTGTAAATGCTAACCTCTAAAAATGGAAGATGAATCCAAGACTACTTTCTTCTTGACATGGGAATAGATAAGAGGAAGACAAAGTTGGGATCTTTTGGGAGAGAATCTCGTTTTCACATTCAACCAAAGTAATGAATGATTTTATTTTATTTTATTGATAATTCTATTACCCATTATATAATACATATAGTCATGGGTTTATATCATACTAGTCAAGTGATTACATCATTTCATTACATAACATTAAATGCATTTGGCATTCTCCCCTTTCGAGTTAATGTCCAGATCAATTTTTAAAACATTGCTGAGAACTCTTTTAATTTGAAAAATTACTTTCATAAAATTAGTCAAATAAGTCCAAAAGTAGCTTTTGGATCACAAAAGCTCCTTTAAATTTTCAAAAGTCATGACAAACAAGCTCTTAGTATGTATGACCTAACAAGACGAAATAAGTTGCTACTATATTATGAGGAAAATCTTGTTAAACATTAATTCTTGTATCCATTTCGTTGGGACTATGAAATAATTAGCTAGATCTAAAAGGTAGATTGGAGGGAGTGTTTTGAATTTAAAATTCAAACCTACAACTATCCAATAAACTCCCTTAACTCCCCAAACAACATTAATGGCAAGTTATGAAAAACTTGACATAAACTCGTGAGATTTATATCGTAGGTTCCTGTTAGTATATAGAACATGTTTGCAAACTTTCAAGTTGTCCGGATTTGTGTATTGGGACAAAAATCGAATCCTAGTTATAAAATTTGAAACTTATCACAGGATAATTTCTTCTACACTACATTTCATGCTTTCCATTTGATATGATTTGATATAACTTTTCGAGAACTTTCCAACAATATAAAGATAATTAATTTTTGCCTTGAAATGAAGAAGTTATGACCTTTCAAAATTTGGATGAAAATATGATTTTTTGCATGAAAAATTGGACATGATGAACAGTAACAAAAATCCATTCCGACTCTCAGTCAAATCTGTTTATGTCCCAAACGTGGCCTTAAAAATGATAGTGTAAAATCTGATTGCATATATGAACTCAAAACGTTGAAATTAGTCAAAATGACTAAACGAAAAAACTTTTTGATTTTGGGATTGCAGCGTGTGCATGGTGGCCCATTATTATTATTATTTATAAAAAAAGTCAACAAATTGGTCTCGTACATGAGGCCGTGTGCTCCTAATCCCAATTCTAAAAATTATAAATTGGTCCTCGAATCATTCTTGATTTTTTAATATAATTAAATTAATTTTCAGATATTTGAAACTAATTTTTTTTTTTTTGTATTAAATGCTTGGAAAAATTAGTAAAAAGCATCAGAATTTTTTTTTTTTTTTTAACTTGATTAAATTTTGATTTTTTTTTTATAAAATCAAGAATATTTATTAAGTGGAACTTTTCAAGTGGAAGTTAATTTTTGAGATACTCTCGTGTTTTGAAAATAAATAATACTCTAAAAGTATTTCAAATACCGTGTTTTATAAATGTTCATGGGTGTGTAGGTCTTTGATTATGTTATATGATCCATTGTGACTTATTTTCAATTTTTGTACTTAATCGGATATAAACTGGATCTATGCAGACTTTTAACATTCTTTTAGTATTCTTAGAGAGAATGCGTACTCATCGAAATTAATAAATGGATCTGAAATATAACCTAATGGAACACGTGAATATTTTTGGTACATATTTTTTTGTGATATGCAGAATATGAAAATTATGACGTCACTTTTCATTTGTTGGGACCGTGTTGCAACAAAGATTAAGTGGGGTTAAGAATCTATATAATAAAACTTAAATGATGTGAACTTTATTCTTTAATTATAATTGGAATTATTTTCTGAAAGAATTTGTGATATCGATGCATGTCATAATTAGATAAGCGTACATATTTATGCTTTTATTGCACATTATAGAATTATCGTATTTAATTACATGATATTTATTAACTCGTGAATTATTATGTATACTAAGGTCAAAGTAATTAGTGAAATTCTTATTTAAACCTATTGATTGTCAGTTGAGTGATAGTTCAATGATTGGAAGATCTTACTTAGAACTATTTGATTCACCAAGTGAGAATTTTCAAGTTGGAAGAATTAATGTAATTCTCGTTTATAATTCATGGAATTTTGTGTTATGAAGTTAAGTTTATGGTAGCAAAACAATAGGATTGCGGATGATGATTGGAAACATAGTGAACTTTCAAATCTGTATCTAACATTGAATTATCATATACATTAATTGGCGTTAATAGAAAATGGTATATGTTTATAAATGGGCATTGATTGAGAATAAAAATTCTCTAAAATCTGATAGATCATGGCATAAAGTTTCTATAATTGTTGACCTTAATAACGGTAATAAGCTAAATATGATAACATTTGATATGATAAAATTTTGAGAGTACTAAAAGAACGTGATGTTTTAGAGAGCGTCAACAATACAATAGAGGAGTTGATGTGGGTCAAACTACTTTAGAAAATAGATATTA
>CAIGRB010173172.1:0-14108 GCA_903798255.1 Fraxinus quadrangulata | reverse complement strand
CCCGAACTTATTATATCTCTATATAAATTCACACACATATGAACGCATTTATCTATAGGAATTCAACAAAGATCGCATAACTTATAATTATCTCTCGATCTCTTATAATGTCTATGTTAATTATTGCCCAAGCTAGAATTATATATCACCTCTCGATCTCGGTATTATCCATAAATCAATTAATTGTTGCGAAAATAATTTAAACATTAAATACAAAATAATTAATTAACAAGTATCAAAGTGGCATGAAAAATCTTAAATTAAACATATATGGCGTGTTTGAACCACATTATTTTGGAAGAACCACTTCAAAAGTCATTATTTTGGGCGCTCGCTCTGGGATGCTTTTTAAAAGCTATGTAAACGAGGTCGATCGATTTCTTGACTAGAAAGCGTAGAGACGGGTGCATTCATTCTTGCGCTTATCGATCTGTGCTCGTGTTGAATTTAAACACGTCAAAGTGGAAAGATATCACCAAAAATTGACGAAACGTGAATCTTCTCGCGTATGCCGTCTCCTTTATAATTAATTTCAGCCTCAATTTTCTCAAGTTTCAGCCTCTGTTTGCGTGTTTATATATAATATACTACTGCCCAGTTTCCTCCACTTTGTTGTTTCTCCACCTTGCTGCCGGTTGTGTCTGTAACAATAATAAGTTGTTGCCTTTATTTTCTCCACTTCTAGCCCGTGTGTACGTGTATATATAAATGAAAACCACAGCCTCTGTCTTTGTCCCAGAAACAAGTCATAATTTTTGACTTTTCTTCACCTCTTTCTTTTCTTTTCTTTTACTCTTTGTTTTTCCTGTGTGTAACTCTCCGCCTCAAAACTTTCTGCCTGTGTTTTTCCTCCTGTGGCTGCCTCAACTTTCTTCTTTTTTCTTTCAATTGACTGCGGCTCCCCTTCCTGAGTGTGGGTATATATCTATAATAATTCACAACTCTTTTTTTATTCTTTTCAACTAAAGAGTCCAAGCCCATTGACAATTCAAATTAAGGCCCAATTAATTTAATGCTTCCTTCCAAGTCCTTGATCTTTGGATTTTGTCATTTTTCCGCTATTTTGCTTTCTTTTCTTAACATAAGTTAGGTAGAATTTTATTCAAAAAATAATAAAATATTATAATTTATAGTCTCGAATAAGTATAAAAACTACACTTATCACACCCCATACTTGACTTTTTATTTGTCCTCAAACAAAATTAACACCTAATAAAAAACACAAACAATAATGCTAATGGGTGGCCAGTCAATTAAGCAAAGCAAAAAAATTTAGCTAGCTAACCTATCTTTTCTCTCAGAATTGAAGTTATAATATTAAATCTAATCACAGTTTCAAAATCCTAATACAAAAATTAAAATATACTTTTCGAGTGTAAAATAGACGTGTGTGTGTGTTTGAAGAGTTAAGCATGGTATTATGAAGTTATAAGTTGTTTCAATTCCCGATCATCAATGTCAAATATATTCTTTCATCACTCACAAGATTCACACACTCTCAAATTTATTCTTTTCACTATTTTCAAATGTGTGAACTAAGGTTGAATTTTATACTATCTACACCTCCCTAGTTTAAGTAAATCTCACTAATTGCTAGTCAACATGACAATAAACAGGGACTTTTCATAGTTTGATTGCTTCGATCTCTAGGGTTTAACTAGGCTAATAATCCCTTATCAAAAGTTAAATTAAGTGTTTGAGACATAATCAAGGCNTTATTCAATATTCTTTTCTAAGATAAAACATATGTTTAATACGACCCGATCCGATCCGATCCTATTCCTAATCCGAATTTATATGAAAAACATGCGTTGATTTACAGGATTTATCACACATGATTGCACATGCCATATATATTATTCATAATACATATTGTTCATGTGTTGATTTTATCGCGTCCTAAACTTGTTGTGAGTATTCCTACGCTACAACAAGCAACTTACTATCTAATTGGTGATCAAACAATTAAATAGTTCAATGGGAATGCAAAACCAATCAAGAAAAATCAAGAAATACTAAACTAATTGTCTTGAATTAAAATAAACAAACAATATAGTTCATCATTCATTCAATACAATGAAAAACTTAGCCTAACATTTTCATAATTAAATTACACAAGAATAATTGAAAAAAAAAATCAATAAGAAAGATGGAAGAAGTAGGAAAAATCCACGTTCTTGACTCAAATCTTCAAATTGGCTATGAATCTTCAAAATCATTGTATGATTCGTCTTGAATTGATGTATAGACTTATTCTTCACCTCCAAAATATGTATAATATGATGAAGTTTAGGTTCAATAGGAGATCTTTTGGTATTTAAAGGATGCCAAAAAGATTGCATTGAATTATTACCAAAATAAAAATAAGGAAAATCAAATGTTTTTCCCTTTTTACCTTGAGGCACACGCCTAGTGCAACCTAGGGCACATGCTTGGGGTTTGGGCAGCCTTAGACGAGGCAATTTTGGTTTGAGGCGCGCGCCTCTCCTATTTTTCGGCAACTTAACAGCTCTCAGTATTTTTGTCATAACTTTCGCTCCTAATATCCAATTGAAGGGATTCAAAGTGAATTGGAAATCTAACTCAAATGGCTATAATTCGTATAGAAATATAATCTTTCAAATTCAAAAGTTTGTTATGCCAAAATTGAGTTTCAATGTGAGCCTGAAAATTCGAAGCATAACTTTTTCGACGAGAAGTTGATATGTGATAAGACTTGGACTATATTTCATCCATTTGGCTTCTTTTCTCATCCAATTGATGCTTAACACTCTCAAATCTTCATTTCGATGTTAGACGTAACTTTTGAGTATTTACATTTTAGTCCTCGAACTTTATATTTGATACAATTGAGCCCTTTTCCGCTATCTTTGCATTCATTTCTCCAATTCTTCATCAAATATTGAGGTTTACCTACAAAATAAAATATAACACAAGGTTAGTAGTATTTCATCCAATGAACAGTAAAATATCATCATTTAGGACCTTAAATAAGTGTAGAAACTACACTTATCACACCCCAAAACTTGATTCTTTGTTTGTCATCAAACAAAACGAAAACCTAACAAACACGCAAACACACAATACTAATTATATAAAGTCAATCAAGTAAAAAAAAAAGCTAGCTGAACTAGCTTCTTATTTCAAGATTAAAATCATAATATTGATCTATGCACAACTTCAAAATTACAATACAGAAATTAAAATTTACTTTTCCAATGTAAAATCGATGTGTGTGTGTGTGTGTGTGTGAAGAATTAAACCTAACATTATGAATTCATGAGTTGTTTTAATTCACAACTCTCAATGGTCAAATATATTCTTTCATTACTCGTAAGATTCACACACCCCCAAACTTATTATTTTCACTCTTTTCATGTGTATGAACTAAAATTGAATTTTATATTATCCCCACCTCCGTAGTTTAAATAAATCTCACTAATTGCAAGTCAATATGTCAATAAATAAAGATTTTTCATTAAATTTGATTGCTTCAATCTCTAGTATTTAATTAGGCTAACAATCTCTTATCAAAAGTCAATTTTTCTTAAATAAGTGTTTGGAAAATAATCAAGATATTTAGTGCGTCTTCTGTTTCATGCACTTTTTTTTCCTATACACTTTTTTTTTACTATGTTTGCAACATTTTCTCTCTTAATCTTTCTAAATAACCCATGTAACAAGTTTTGTGTCGATGACTTCCAAGTCAGTTGACTTTAGGACAATATGTTTTTAATACCCTTACAAGATTAACAACTCGAGTCATAAAGGCTATGAAGAGAAATTTTCAAATAAAATATATTTTTTATGCATTGATTAGTGCAATGTCCCTTATTAAACATCTATATAAGTAAAACGACCCATAATTTGATATTATCATCCAATTGTATCCTATTGACCTTAGACAGTTCACGCAAGATTTTTAATTTCACATATGGAATCTCAATTTATCTCAACATCTTCCTACAATAGAGAAATCTCCTCAAACTATTCTAAATTTGGTCTAAGGATGTAAAATTTAGTGGTTTAGCATCTATGGTCCACTATTTCAACCTATTCAATTATGAAATCAATTTATTCCTATATAATGCCTAACTTAATTAATGTGCTCAATATATATCAAATTTCACAAAAAAAGTAAAAAATTAATCTAAACATGCAACTTATTCACCATTTATAGTTCAATTTATGATTCAATATATTTATCATTGTCAGTTAAGCTAACTAACTCATACAAGTACACAAAAAGAAAATATTTGTTGAAATTTTTGAAATTTTTCAATTTTTTAAAATTTTCAATTTTTTTTATATAAATAAAAGCACACAAAAACAGATAAAAAAACGAGAACAAAAACACATAAAAAAATGAAAACTCATGTTTTCCATCGTCAAACTTAAACTATACATTGTCCCCAATGCCTTAAATCATAGATCCGCATATAAAAGAGGTGAGGAAGAAAGTGAAGAAAAGTCTCCCCTAATATGGCGTGTAATTCAACGGCTAGCTTTCCTATTACTTCCGTTGGCTCTTTGGTCTAAATTGGTTTAAATGTTTCGCGACGTTATGTTCCCGAAGAATCAAATAAAGCATTAAGATCAAATAATTGGAATAAGTGTTACTTAACTCTAACATCTAATAAACCAACATATCGAAGACTTAAGGGAAAACAAGGTATGGATGATGAGTCTCAAATTAACTTCAAATAAATTAAACTATTCTAAAACGTAAAAACAAATAAATAAATAGAAAAAGAAAAACCCTTGGGTTGCTTCCCAAGAAGCGCTTCTTTAACGTCATTAGCTTGACTGCAGTGATAATTATTCTAGCTCATCTAAGAGTACTTCCAAATACCGCTTCAACCTTTGACCGTTAACTTTCAAGTTACCATTTTCTGGATGTTGTAGCGCAATTGTGCCATAAGGATATACTTTCACCACCATAAAAGGTCCTGCCCATTGAGATTTTAATTTTCTAAGGAAGAGCCTTAGTCGAGAATTAGATAGTAGCACTTTCTCTCCCACTCAAAATATTTTTCCTTGAATGAATTTGTCATGCCATCTCTTAGTTCGTTCCTTGTAGGTGCGGGCATTTTCATAAGCATCATTCATGAACTCATCCATCTCATTGAGATGTAGAAGTCTTTGTCCTCTAGCTTGTTGCATATCAAAGTTTAGTTCATTCACTGCCCAGCATGCTTTTTGCTTCAACTCCACAGGTAAGTGACTAGCTTTTCCATACACTAATCGATATGGGAACATTCCAATGGGTATTTTAAACGCTGTTTTTTATGCCCAGAGAGCGTCGTCTAATTTCTTGGCCCAATCTTTTCTTGATGCATTAACTGTGGTTTCTAAGATCCATTTGATCTCTCGGTTGGAAATTTTCACTTGACCACTTGTTTGTGGATGATACAATGTAGCAATGCGATGCTTCAGACCATATTTTGATAAAACTATGTCCAACGTCCTATTGCAAAAGTGTTTGTCGCCATCACTAATGAATGCCCTTGATGTTCCAAATCGACTGAAAATATTTTTCTTCAAAAAATTTATGACTAATTAAGAATCATTGGTTGGTGTAGCAATTGTTTCAACCCACTTAGAGACATAGTCTACTGCCATCAAGATATACTGACATGAACAAAACGACGGGAATGGACCTATGAAATCTATGCCCTAAACATCAAAGAGCTCTACTTCAAGTATGGAGTTCAGAGGCATCTCATTTCTCCTAGAGATGTTTCCAATTCTTTAACACTGATCACATGCCTTAGCTATGCTATGTGCATCTTTAAAAAGAGTTGTCCAATAGAAACCAAATTGGAGTACCTCAGCAGCTATTTTCGTTCCTCCAAAATGCCCTCCATAGGGTAATGAGTGGCATTGCTTTAAGATTTCAATCATTTCTACTTTAGGTACACACCTTCTAATGATTTGATTCGGACCACACCTGTATAGATATGGATCTTCCCAAAAGTAATATTTCAAATCTGAAAAAAATTTCTTCCTCTGTTGGTAGGTGGAGTCGGAGGTAAAATATTGCTAGCGAGGTAGTTGACTACATTTGCATACCATGTGACCTCAAGAAGAGCGAGCAACTGTTCATCTGGAAAGAATTCGTTGATTTGATCATCCCTTGTTGGTATGATCTTCTCCAATCAAGATAGGTGATTTGTCACTACATTTATTGTTCCCTTATTGTCTCGAATTTTCAAGTCAAACTCTTGTAAAAGTAATACTATCTGATAAGTCTAGCGTTATCATCTTTTTTGGCTAGTAGATGTCTAAGGGCTACATGATCAGTGTAAAATATGACTTTCGACCCAATAAGATATGATCAAAATTTGTGAAATGAAAGCACCACTGCCAGCAACTCTTTTTCAGTAGTGGCATAGTTGATTTGAGGGTTTGACTGGCATAGTAGATCATGTGAAGTATCTTATTTATTCTCTGACCGAGTATTGCTCCAACTGCAAAGTCACTTGCATCACACATGGGTTCGAAAGGTAGATCCCAATTTGGTACTACAATGATAGGTAGAGTTAACAACTTTTCCTTAAATGTGTTGAATGCTATCAAACACTCCTCAGTAAACTGAAATTTGACATCTTTCTCAAACAGATTACATAATGGTTTAGTAATATTTGAGAAATCCTTGATAAACTGTAAAAGAAAGTGATCTTTTCGTGTCACAGCATTTAATTTCCTATAGTCTATACAAACCCTCCACCCATTTTGAACACGGGTGGTCACCAATTCATCATTATGATTCTTCACCATAGTTATCTCAGTCTTCTTAGGAACCACTTGAACTGGACTAACCCAACTGCTATCAGAGATAGGATAAATCATGCCAACTTCCAAAAGCTTGAGGACCTCTTTCTTCACTACATCCATCATGGGTGGATTCATCTTCGTTGAGGTTGACGGGAAGGTTTTTCTCTTTCTTCAAGCAAAATACGATGCATGCAGGTGGATGGACTGATTCCTTTGATGTCTGCGATTTTTCAACCAATGGCTATTTGATGCTCCTTGAGGATCTCCACCAATTTTTCTTCTTGCAATGTAGTCAGGTCATTGGAAATAATCACTGGCAATATTTTATCATCTTTAAGGAATACATATTTAAGATAAGTAGGGAGAGGTTTCAAATCCAGAACTGGGGCCTGCACAACAGAAGGTAGAGTCTTTTCATTAGAAACATGCAAATCAACATATAAACCCTTACTTGCTTGTTGTGACTTTGGAGGAGTGTTCATCATATCAACAGCTTCTCGCAAGCTGTGATTTAAAGTTAATTCATTACTCTATTTCTCTATACCCTTACAAATAGCAACCTCCAATTCATCATTCCCATCAAGTTCAAAAATATCATGTGCTAGATCATCAATTACATCGATAGAATATACAACATTATCATCAACAAGAAATTTCATGGCATCATAGATATTAAATGTAATTACCTCACCATCAAATTCCATGGTCAATGTACCACTATGAACATCAATTTTAGTTTTGGATGTTTTTAAGAATGTCTTCCTAACAAGATAGGGCTAGTTTGATCACTATTTTCCATATCAAGCACATAAAAGTCAACAGCAAAAATCAAGTCATTAACTTGTACAAGGACATCCTCAATCACACCATTAGGGTATGCATTTGATCTACCAGCTAATTGAATTACCACACCAGTTTTAGTTAATGGGACAAGTTTCAAATAAGCATAAGTGAAATATGGCATGACATTTATAGAGGATCCTAAGTCTAACATGGCTTTCTCAAATCCAGTATTACCTATCATGCAAGGGATAGTAAATATACCTGGGTCTTTGCATTTTGTAGAAAGTTTCCTTTGAATGAATTCAGATATGTTTTCTCGAACTTTCACCTTTTTACACCCCTTCAGTTTCTGCTTTCTCTTAATAGTACACAATTCTTTTAAAAATTTGGCCTAACGGGGTATATGTTTAATAGCATCCAACAAGGGAATGTTCACCTCACATTTTCGAAAAGTTTCATAAAGCTCCCTATTTGGATCATTTTTCCTAGATTCTACCAAAGTCTGGGGGAATGGGGCTACTGGTTTATAAGCAGATAGTGGAGGAAACTTACTTTTTGGTACATCATCCTCAGTTGGGTTACTATTTTCCACAGTGATATCCATGTCTTTCTCCTTGTCTTGTTATGACGATGTAGGAACTTCATCTACTGAGGTTTCTACTTCCTTGCCATTCCTCAATATAATTGCACTTGCATTCTCCCTTGGATTTACCACTGTTTGAGAGGGTAGCTTTCCCGAACATTGTGATTCTAGCCAACTGACCGCACTAGCCATTTTACCCATTTGATTCTCCAAACATTAAATGCTAGCCTTGGCCTCCTGTTGAAATTGTAAAGTGTTAGTTGCAAGAGATTTAACAATATCTTCTAAAGACATTTCAGAGTTAGAAGATTAGCCCTGTTGTTGTCTAGGCAGGTATGGTTGCCTATATTGTTGAAAGTTTGGGCGATTTTGAGCAACATGTTGATTTGATTGTGAACTTCCATAGCTAAGATTGGGATCATCCTTCTATCCTGGGTTGTATGTCTTCGAAAAAGGATCATAATTCCTTTATGGTTGTTTAGGGAAGCCACCCACTGCATTAACTTGTTTCGTGAGTTCTTCTTGAAGAGTTGGACATGCATCAGTTGGATGTCCCACTACTGAACAAATTTTGCAAACCATCGCTGTCTGCACATTACATGTGGCCATTTGGCGAACAAGAGTAGTTAGATTAGCTATCTGTTGTTCAATGGATGAGATATTTACCTCGTTAACTTGTCTAGAAGAAGGATCAAATCTAGCCCCAAATTGTTGAGAGTTGGCTGCCATGTTTGCAATTAAGTTCCTCCCTCATTCGGGAGTTTTATCAACCAAAGCTGATCCACTTGCAGTGCCAGTCATGCTCATATCTGTGGGTTGAAGACCTTCATAGAGTACTGGATGAGAAGTTGCTTACTAATCTGATGATGGGGACAACTTGCACATAATTTCTTGAGCCACTCCCAATACTGATGTAGAGATTCCTTGTGATCTTGTCTGACACCACAAATTTCCTTCCTAATATTTGCTGCCCTCGAAGATGGAACGTATTTTTCCAAGAACAACCTCTTCATTCCACCCCATGTGGTAATGCTTCCCGATGGTAGATAGTAGAGTCAATCCTTAGCTGAATCCTTAAGAGAAAATGGAAAGGCTCTCAACTTAATTTGTTCTTCAGTAATTCCCGTGGGTTTCATACTCGTGCAGATCACATGAAACTCTTTTAGATGTTTATGAGGATCTTCACCTGCAAGACCATAAAAAGTGGGCAAAATGTGTATTAGTCCAGATTTAAGCTCAAATGTAGTAGTAGCATCTAAAATATGAAAAGTTATGCATAAAGGTTGTTGATTCAATGTAGGTACTGCAAGCTCCTTTTCGGCCATGGTTCCTTCTCCTTCAAACTCAAATCACTTGCAAATGGATTGTTGAGATTGAGATTGCTTTCTTCAAGATTTTGTTGGATGTTACTCCTTAAGCTGCAAAAAGTTCTCTCAATTTCTGGATCGTACTGTAAATTACTTTGATTAGAAGATCGAGTTGTGGACATAAATAAAAAGAACAAATGAAAAATAATTTAAGAGGAAGCTAGATTAAGAAAGACAAATAAAATTCTATGCTAAAATTTCTAAAAACAATAACATACTTAAAAACCTAGAAAATTATGATTTTTTTTCAAAAATAAAATAAATAACTAAAGAAGCACAAAATAAATTAACACAACTTCCTGGCAACGAAGCCAAAATTTGGTGTGATGTCGTAGGCACCCAAAAATAATACCTTAACCTCTAAAAGCTAATGTAGCAATGGAAGTAAGGGTCGATCCCATGAAGAGTGTGTAATTCAATATTTTATGCTCCGTACAATGATTGAGGATTTTTGTATGCAAACAATTGTAAATAAAGAAATTAATAACAATGAAAATTAAATTAACGAAAATAATCAAAAGACTAACCTTGGTCCAAGTCCACATCCACCGTCGGAAATCCATAATTGATTATAAATGCAAGGATAATTCAATTCATATTTCGAATATTCATCGCTGGAATAGTTTTTCCATCTCTCCTTAATTTTATCAATTAGAAACCAGCATTCTAATTAACCCTAATTATTAAATAATCTCAGACCAGCGCATAAGATTCAATTTAATAACAACTTTACACAACAGAGAAATCGATAAACTAGATAACGCAAACACCGGCAGTTGCATTCAATCTATTTAAACATTCTTCTTAAGATTCAATAACATCTATCGCAGAAAATTATCAAATCCTAGCGCTTCACAAATTAAAGAAATGAAACAATTACGGATTTGATATTTAACTTAGCGGTAGATTGTAATTAATAACAAACTAGTAGGCCTCCTAGCAATTAGACATAACAATCATAAAAATAAGTTCAGAAAAATATTCAATACGCAAAATAAGAATTAAATAATAAGAAAAACTATTTAGATCTCACAATATGTGGTTCCGAGGCTTCAATTTCCTTCGACTAAGTGTAGAAGTTTAGTTACAATTCATGAATCTAAGAGAAAAATAGATAAGAATAGAGATGGGAGGCGTTCTATATGTTCTGGGTGCGTTCTAAGATTGCAAGTCGCGTATTTATAGTTGTTTCCATAGGTGGTTGACTTAAATTCAAAATTCAAAATTTTCGTGTTGGGGATAAACCATGCGACCGCATAGTACAAAGTGTTACGGTCGTATAGAAGAGTTGAAACACACCCTATAGTTCCCTGAAGCCATAGATGCGACCGCATGGAGTTTAAAGCTATGTGACCGGATAGACTTAAAAATCTTCCTCCAGATAGCCTTCAATATTTTGATTATATCGTTCTCTCCTAATATCTGATTGAGGCTATTCAAGATGTGTTGGAAAGATAACTCAAAGAGCTACAATTTTTCTTCAGATATCATTTTCTAATTCAATCGTTTTCCATGTCAAACATGGGTTTCAATATGAGGCTGAAAATCGATGCATAACTTTTCGATTGGAAATTAATGTGTGATTATATTTTGACGATATTTCACCCCTTTGATGTCTTCTTTCATCCAATTGACTCCTAGTACTCTCGAATCTTCATTGTGAGGTTCCACATAACTTTAAATATTTGCACATTAGTCCTTGAACTTTCATTTCCTTTCACTTTGGTCACTTTTCACCTATTTCTTCCAAAATACGACATCTCCATTAAATTGCAACCTAAATCAAAATATAAAGGTAATGAGTACATTTTGGCACTAATTAAATATATGAGCACATAAAATAAGGAGAGAAAATTATGCATTTTACATTCTTATCAAAGACCAATTGTGTAGTTGAGTGGAGCGGAACTTAATTATCCCACATATAATAAGGAATTATATTCAATTGTTCGGGTTTTGGAGATATGGCAGCACTACCTGTGGCCTAAGGAGTTTGTGCTACACACGGATCATGAATCATTGAAGCATTTGCAAGGTCAATGCAAACTGAACAAAAGGCATGGAAGGTGGATGGAGTTTGTAGAGACATTTCCTTATGTCATCCGGTACAAGCAATGTAAGGAAAATATGGTGGCAGATGCATTCTCTTGAAGGTATGTTTTACTAACTTCTCTTAGTTCAAAGTTACTTGGTTTTGAGCATATTAAGGACATGTATGTTAGTGATTTGGATTTTTTTGAAATTTATGCATCATGTAATAAGGGGACTATAGATAAGTTCTTTAAGCAGGATGGATATTTATTTCCGAAAAATAGGTTGTGTGTTACTAATTGTTCAACGCGAGAGGTTTTAGTGAGGAAAGTACACAGTGGTGGATTGATGGGACACTTTAGGGTTCAAAAGACTTTAGACATGTTGAGTGAGCTTTTTATTGGCCTAAGATGAAAGTGATGTTGAAAGAATTTGTAGTCGATGCATAACTTGTAACTTATTTTGGGTTTACCTAGGATTAAGAAAGGAAGAGATTCAATATTTGTGGTGGTAAATAGATTCAGTAAAATGGCATATTTCATAGCATGTCATAAGATTGATGATGCTACTAACATTGCTGATTTATTCTTTAAGGAAATAGTGCATTTACATGGAGTACCTAAGAGCATAGTATCTGATCAGAATGTGAAATTCTTGAGTCATTTTTGGAAATTTTTATGGGATAAGTTAGGCACTAAGCTTATGTTTTCAACAACTTGTCATCCACAAACCGATGATCAAACTGAAGTAGTGAATAGGACCATGACACAATTATTACGCACTGTAGTCAATAAGAATTTGACGAGTTGGGAAGAGTGTTTACCTTTCATAGAATTTGCATATAATAGGGCCACACATTCTACTACATCGTTTTCACCATTTGAAATTATTTATGGTTTTAATCCGCTAACACCTTTGAATTTAATACATTTACCTGTGAATGAATGAGGTAGCTTAGATGGTAAAAGAAATGCCAAATTGGTGAAACCACTTCATGAAAAGGTAAAGATGCAAATTGAAAGCAAAAATAAACACTTCGCATCATAAACAAACAAGGGTCGGAGAAGCGTAACGTTTGAACCAGGAGATTGGGTTTGGGTATATTTCAAAAAGGAATGTTTTCCCTATCAAAGGAAATCAAAGTTGCAGCCAAAGAGGATGATCAATTTCAAGTCTTGGAGAAAGTCAATGACAATGCTTACAAATTGGATCTTCTCGGTGAGTATAATGTTTCAGCAACTTTTAATGTGTTCGATCTCTCTCTCTTTTTGATGCAGGTGCAGATTCGAGGATGAATCCTTTTGAAGATGGAGGGGATGATATGATCCAGGAGTCAAGCTCGACGAGGACAAGCCCGGGACGAGACCCGTTGATTATTGAAGGAGGTCCGATGATATGTTCGATGGCAAAGCAGGTAAAAGAGGTGATGGGATTGCTTGTTCAAGCAATGGTTGACGAAGTCATGATCTACACGGAAAAATAGACGAGTTTCATGTTGGGGTCGAGGTCGGAAGCCAATTGGATCAACATGTCAAAGGCAAGTGAAGATGGAGCCCAAACGGACTACCATACGACCGCAAGGAACAATTCTCAAGCGGTCGCACAGCAGCCAACAAGGAGCAAAAATGGGGATTCGGGTTGAACCATACGACCGTATGGTTTAATACCATTTGATCGCATGTAAGAGCCATCCGGACGTCCGGATGGTTCAACCGGAAGTCTGGACCGATTAATTTTCCTTTTCCGAAAATTTCCTTATTTCACTAGAATTCTATCTTTTATGATATTTTGTAATCTTTAAACAATTATTTCCGATTTTAATTAGGTTTCAGGCTTTTACTATAAATACTTGGTCCTTATTCAATGTACGGACCTTTTTACAAATTTATTATTGAGATATATTCGAGAAGCTTTTGTACTTTTCAAACCTTATTTTTCTTAGAAAATTTTGAATTATCAAGAGGATTCTTGTGGCATTCAACAACAGGTGCGAATCACGTATTGTGTAATCAAGAGGTCATTCAAACTCCCTTTTTCTTTGGTTGCTTTGTTCATTAATTCTTTGTTCAAACTCAAAATTGGGATTATCTTTGGGCTTTCTTGGAATCTTTAATCTTGTTGTGGGTTGCATAGTATTCGTTGCTATGTGGTTTTCATTAGTTGGTATTAGAGCAAGGCTCCAAAATAATCAAGCTTATATCTTTTGTTTCTTGTTTTGAGTCTTGTTTTCTCTTTTTTTCCATTGTTCTTCACGTTCTTCGAGTGCCTTATTTCTTGAGCATTGATCCAGAAAATTACAAAAAAAAAAAAGAAAAGAGTCAAAGTTATTTCTCGGACTGTTTACAGGTCCATATCAATTTTCGTTTGTTTTACTGTATTTGTAGTTGAATTTTCGAAGTAAAAAAATATTGTTCATCGTATGGCACAATTTTTTTTTTATTTTTATTATTATTATCGGGAAATTTTCAGCAGCTTAAATTAAAGCCTTGAGTAAAAAAAAGAAAAGAGAGGATCTTTCCCGAATTTATTCCATTATTTTTCAATCTTGAATAGTCCCTTACAATTCA
>CAIGRB010173163.1:24820-51158 GCA_903798255.1 Fraxinus quadrangulata | reverse complement strand
GCCGTGACTGGAGGTCAGACGTGTGCTCTTCCGATCTGACATGTGTTGGCAACTCTAGGGTGAGTTGTTGCAACATCTTATTTTACCTTGGCCGAAGTGATGGTTGTTGGTAA
This sequence comes from Fraxinus quadrangulata, assembly GCA_903798255.1. Classification (NCBI taxonomy): domain Eukaryota; kingdom Viridiplantae; phylum Streptophyta; class Magnoliopsida; order Lamiales; family Oleaceae; genus Fraxinus; species Fraxinus quadrangulata. The sequence goes on along the minus strand of CAIGRB010173163.1, from coordinate 51,045 downwards.
CTCTTTGCAGAGCTGTTACAACACGTAGCTGGTACAGTCAAGGCGACAGGAGTTGGCAACTCTAGGAAAAGTTGTTGCAACATCGGATTCTGCCTGGTCGAAGTGATGGTGGTTGGCAACTCTTTACGGAGCGTTACAACACGTAGCAGTGCAGCCGAGGTAACAAGAGTTGGCAACTCTAGGGGTTGTTGCAACACCGTATTCTGCCTTGGCCGAAGTGATGGTGGTTGACAACTCTTTGCAGAGCTGTTGCAGCACGTAGCCTTAAAAGGCTATGTGACGGATTTGGAGAAAATCTTAGACTTAATGCCAATGATTTGACAGCTTTCGCGTTTTCCTAATATATGTCAATGTGACATCTACATCCTTTCAAGACACGCCTCTTTTACCATAAATGGTAATGATGGAGACAGTTTCAGTTCCTAGGGGAGATGCGTTTATGTTGTGCGTGAGATTCACGGCTTCATCGGGGTCGTTGATTTTGGTGATCTTTAGTTTCAATGGTGATTCTAGGATCTCAGCTTTGGATGGCCTGGGTGTGATTGAAATTGATCCAATGGCTGGGGTAGGCCTTGGAACGCCTATATAAAGCCCAAACCCCTCCATTTGCCATTTTTTACCTTTAAGAAATTCTCAAACTCCCTCACTGCTTTTACTGTTTTCATCTCCGGAGAAGGTTTAGAGTTTCGGAAAACGTCTTGCAAACACCGGCGAAAGGGCATATTCACCTTTTTGAACTAGGTAACCATCGCGTCTCATCTTCTTCATCTCTTTTTTCTTTTTAAGAATCCTGCTAAAAATCACTAAATAGCGAGCAAACAATCTGTTAACGCTTCTGAGAGTGACGAGAGGAGAGGTGAGGGAGTTTTGCTCTGAGGGAGCCCATGTTAGTGTCCTCGGACGAATTAAGTAAGGCCATTAGGGCTGGGGAGAACATTTGGAGACGACCAGCTTCTCCCGTGGACACTTCAGTTCAATGAGGGGCCTCGAACTATCTGTCTAAAGCTACTTCGGAGACCTTAGAGAAGTGTAGGTGAGTTTTTAGGATACCTGAGAGCATCGAGCTGATAGTTCCTGAGTCGAGCGAGAGGGCTTGTTATTCGAGGCTGGGATGCGTGGCGATAAGTGAGAACATCTTGAGGGCGGGCCTTAGGCTACATTTCCATCCTTTTTTTAGGTTAGTCCTTCGCTCCTACAGGTTGGGCCCGACTCTACTCAACCCTAACGTCTGGTCCCATATGGTTGGGACGTGGATGCTGTGGCGTAGGGTCAGTTTAGGCCTAGATATGCCCTACAGTGTTTTCCACTCTGTCTTTTTTCCCAAGAGTGTAGCGGGGGGTAAAAAAAGTAAGGGGTGGTACTACTTAGCTCCTTGGGGATCCCATTCTCCATTCGTAGTAGGGTTGCCATCCTCAATTAAAGAATGGAGGAGTTCATGGTTCTGGGCAGCCGGGAGGTGGGATACCATGGAAAATGATGCCATGGCGCCTGTTACAGTTCCCACATCTTTTTCCACTGCTAGTAAGTTTCGCTCTCGAGTTGATTTACTTGACCAGTCTTTCTTATGGTTTTAATATTTTCATCGTTTGCAAGTTTCCTTCCGAGGTGTGAGATCTCTGAGGAGGAGTGGGACATCATTAGTCAACTTTATCAGACGTCCCATCTGGAGAGGCGTTATATGAGCTGACTGACCAGAATATATCATTCACACTGCACGGACTAATGGCGACTCATGTAAGGATATCAACTCGGCTCTTTTATTAGGATATCTTCCTTTCTCGACACTTAACCAATATTCCTTTTTCGTAGGTGATTTCGACAAGAAGAATGTGTTGAGTTCTGACTTCGCCTCCATCCATCGGAGTGTTGCGAAGGCCAGAATATTGAAAACAAGCTCGGATGCTTACAAAAAGCAGTCTAAGATGTTTCTTTCCCTCAACAAGGCTCAGCAGCCCGCTGAGGAAGATGAAGCGGAGGAAGGAGCCTCCCTCGTGAAAAGAAAAAGGGGATCTGCCTCTGCTTCTGCTTCTGACGTGAAGCCTCCTCACCCCACAGACTATCGGGGTGACCATTGCAGCCCCGTCGATGATCCCCAAGGCCATAGTATCTATTACTGCGTACATGGGCGAGAGGCCCACTGGAAATAGGCTAAAAAAGCTTGCTGCCACTTCCTCGGTTCGGAATAAGGTGGTTGATTTTTTTAGGAGCAAGGATGAGGACCTCTCCAAGGGGTATTGGAGATGCTACCTCCAAAAATTACTACCGCAACCCGAGTCCACAATAAGTATTGGATCGGGGCCTGGCAAGATCATGCCGCCTTGTGCGAAATCGAAGATCTTTTGGCGGCCAATAATGTCTGTGTGGTCGAGGCTCTGAGTATAGGCACCGCGGTGGAGGACCTAGTTCGAGGCCTTCGCAAGAAAAATGAAGAGCTGGAGAATATGATAGAAGCCTCGTCGAACTGGGATGCAGAGGTGGGTCGTGGCCGCCTCCAAATTAGACTGGTTCGAGATCCATATGAACCAGCTCAAGAACAAGCTACACGAGTCGGCTTCACATGTGGTAGCTTTGACAAAAAGAGTTGATCAACCCAATGACCACCAGAGAATTGCCTCGGAGGCTCTGGTCGAGGCCAATAAGCAAAAAGCTGAACTAAGGATGCTTTCTGAGGCCCAAGCAAAAGAAATTGAGTCTCTAAAGGCCGAAGTGAAGACGGTTGGGGATGTAGCGGTCGAAGACTACAAAGCCAATTTCGATAAGATCAAGGAGTATGATGACTTCGCCAACTATTGGGCTTCATGGAGTGCCCAAGAGATCATGTCTCGACTGCGAGAGAAGCATTCTGAGCTCGACATCAACTTCCTGGAGGAAGAGTTCGGCAGCTATACTGGGGGTCGACCGATGATGGAAGAGGAGGCGGTAGAAGAGGCCCATCAGGAAAAAGTGGGGACAGGGGCAATTGTTAGAACATACTAAACTGTGTACCCCTTGTATTTGGCTTCGGCCCAATTATGTTAATGAAGTTCATTTTATTCAAAGTATTGTCGCCTCTTCTTTTGCTTTACTTTATTCCAGTTGTAAAAAATTGTTCACATCATCGTTTCGAACAAACCTTAACAATTTAATAAAAATGGAGGTAGCCAATGAACCACGTAATAATACATCGGTCTTGCTCAATTACTTAAGAAAATAGAAGTAGCCAATGAACCAAGTAGTAACGCATCGGACTAGCTTAACCACTTAAGAAAATGGAAGTAGCCAATGAACCAAGTAATAACGCATCGGCCTAGCTTAACCACTTAGGAAAATGGGAGTAGTCAATGAACCAAGTAATAACGCATCGCCTAACTCAACCACTTAAGAAAATGGGAGTAGCCAATAAACCAAGTAGTATCCCGCTTCATCAGAAATGGCACCCGCACCACCTCGACTACGCAGATTTTCTCGGAGGTGACTCCTTTCGAGGAGCTTGTACCTCGGCAAGGTTGTTTTGATGCGTACACTTTTCTGTTTCATCCAAGATGGCACACACACCGCCTCTGATTACATAGATTTCCTCGGAGGTAACTCCTTTGGAGGAGCTTACACCTCGACAAGGTTGTTTTGATGCGTGCACTTTTTTGTTTCATCAAAGATGGTACCCGCACTGCCTCTGATTACTCAGATTTCCTCGGAGGTGACTTCTTTGGAGGAGCTTACACCTCGGCAATGTTGTTTTGACGTATGCACTTTTCTGTTTCATCAAAGCTAGCACCTGCACCGCCTCTTATTACGTAGATGTTCTTGAAGGTGACCCCTTTGGAGGAGCTTGCACATCGGTAAGGTTGTTTTGATGTCTCAATGCATGAACGTGGTGAAACGAAAAATTCATTCATTTGATGGCAATATTTACAAAGTTACAAGCTTCCTACTGGTAGTACTTCCTTAGGTGCTCGATGTTCCAGGGGTGAGACATCACTTTTCTTTCCAAGTCCTCTATTTTGTATGTGCCAGGCCTGACCTCTTCAACAATTCAATACAGACCTTCCCAGTTGGGGCTCAAGGTTCCCATGCCAGGATCCTTGGTTGATGGGAATATCCTGCGGAGGACCAGATCTTCGATGCAGAAGATCATTTTCCTTACTTTGGCATTATAGTATCGCACCATCTTACGCTAGTAAGAGGAGAGCTTGGTCTGAGCATCACTTCTCCTTTCTTCAAGGAAGTCCAGTTCGAGTCTTCTTAACTCGTCATTCGACACTTCATTGAAGTAGATGCGACGAGGAGAGGGAACGCCAACTTCTACCGAGCTCATGGATTCAACGCCATAGGCTATGGAAATCTGAGATTCCCTAGTGACTATTTTGTATGTAGTTCTGATGGCCCAAAGGACTTGATGGAACTCATCTACCCAAGCTCCATTTGAAGCGTCCAGCTTTCTTTTCAGGGTGAGCTTTATGGTCTTGTTGACCGCCTCGACCTGGCCATTTGCCTGAGGATGATGAGGTGAGAAGAAATGCTTCATGATTCCGAGCTCATCGCATAAGTCCCGAATCCTTCTGTTGTCGAACTGCCTGCCATTATCTGAGACCAAAGAATGAGGTATGACAAACCAGCATATTATGTTCTTCCAGAGAAATTTGGAGGTATTTACTTCGGTAATCTTGGAAAGAGGCTCTACTTCTACCCATTTGGTGAAGTAATCAATATCAACGATGGCGAAGCGAGCGCTTACCTTTCCTTTGGGCAAGGGGCCAATGAAATCCACGCCCCATTGGCAAATGGCTAGATACAACAGTGAGTTCCTGAGATGGTTGCCTCTGTATATTGGAGAAGCGTTGGCAAATGGCCAGGGGCTAGATAGAAATTAATGGCATTCCTTTTCAGGGTCGGCCAGTAATATCCTTGCCTAGTATTTTGTGTGCCATGGCTGGTCCGCCGGAGTGATTCCTACAAACGCTCTCATGCACTTCTCTATGGATGTAATTCGCCTCTTCTCCCCCTGTGCATCTGAGGAGGGGAGAGAAGAAGCCGGATTTATACAAAATATCATCTTGTGGATGAAGTGAGCAGTTCTTCTTCGAAGCCTCCGTGCATCGTTTCATCCTCCGACAAAGCTTGCTCCTTTAGATAAGCCAGGATAGGTAGCATCCAAGGCGGAGTACTCTCAATCCACATCAGTTCTTCACCTCTCTTAATAGAGGGTTTAGCCAGGTGTTCGATTGGAACTATTTTGAGGAGTTCAGAATCTTTGCTCCTGGCCAACTTTGATAGAGCATCAGGGTGGGAGTTCTCCTGGCGTGGTACTTGCATCAGTTCAAATTTCTCAAAGTTGGGTAGGAAGTTCATGACAAGTTTCAGATAAGCTGCCATGTGTTTTTCTCTGGCCACAAAGTTTCCATTGACCCGATTCACTACCAACTGGAAATCACTGCTGATAACCAATCTTTTCTCTTGCAGCTCTCTGGCTAGACGAAGTCCGGCTAGGTGGGCCTCATATTCGGCCACATTCTTGGAGGCTTTAAATCCAAGCCTCATGGAACAGTTGAGTTTATGCCCCTCTGGGCTCTCCAATACAACACCGGCTCCGGAGCCTGCCTCTCCTAAAGAGCCATCAACAAAGAGATTCCAGGTGGGACGTTCTGCTGGTTCCATGTTTACTTCGACTTCAGGGGCCTTACCGAATTCTGCAATGAAATCAGCCAGAGCTTGGCCCTTGATTATTGTTCGGGTCATATATGTAATGTCGAATTCACTAAGTTCAACAGCCCATTTTAGTAAACTCCCAAAGGCATCTGGCTTCTGTTGGACTTGCCTTAGCGGGAAATTTGTCAAGACATGGATATTATGGACCTGAAAATATGGCCTCAACTTCCGAAAAGTGGTGACTAGGGAGAGAGCTAACTTCTCCATGTCTGGGTAGCGAGCTTTGACAGGTAGCAAGGCCTTGCTCACATAGTAAATTGGTACCTGGTGTGTTTCTTCCTCTCGCACGAGTACCGAGCTGATTGAATCTTCAGTTACAGCCAAGTACATGATAATGGTTCTCCTTCCTTTGGCTTGCTGAGGAGGGAAATTCGTCTCAAGTAGTTTTTCAACTCTTAAAACGTCTCTTTGTACTCTGGGGTCCATTGGAACTTCTTCCCCCATTTGAGGATTTTGAAGAAGGGTAACGACTTTTCAGTGGCCCTTGAGATGAAGCGATTTAGTACGGCCACTCTACCAATGAGCCGTTGTACTTCCTTAGGCTTTTGCGGTGACCTCATTTCATTAAAGCTTTGATTTTTTCAGAGTTAGCTTCGATTCCTCTTTGATTCACAATGTAACCCGGGAACTTGCCCGAGCCACACCAAATGCATACTTGAGGGGATTCAGCCTCATGTGGCACCTTCTTAATGTCTGGAAGGCCTCTTCCAAGTACNTATTCGGCCTTTTTTTGTCCTTGTTAAGTTACGATTAATGGTTTGGTCAAGCATTATAGCCAGGTTTGTTTCAGTTTGTCTTCGTGTACAGTATGTGAAGTTTGCTCGTGTATTCTAAGCAGTGATTGCTATCTACTTTGAAGGAACAAGTTCGACAAGCCTCTACTTCTAAATTTTGAGTAATTTGACTGATCCTGATATCCCAGACACGTTATTACTAGTAAAATCTTGATTCCTTTTAAATTATAAAGTTTGTAGTTCGATGCAACATATTGTATGGTTTATCCTTTGACAGTTCGTTCATTGGTGATCTAATTTTTATTACACGTAAGAAGTTTCAAATTTATTCACATCTAAACTTTAATATTACCATTATACATTGTGATATAGAAAGTAATTTATGTAATTTATATTTACTCTATACTGTCGAACACGGTAGATTGCATTCTACAGTTTTGGCATTCTTCGATGACTATGTATGGATCAATTAGAGTACGATAATCGTAGGAAATTCACCATTTTCTCATTTTTCTTCTAGTACTAATATCAAGTAAAATGAAATGCCCTTCAAACTTGGTGACCATTTGAATTTTTTTCCCTCAGGATAAATCATCATGCAAGTATGACGCAAACAGGAGTATAACATAATCAGAATAAAGTCGTCAACTTTATTCATGTAGACATGAACTATGGACGATTGTCTAGGTTATGAATTATGATGTGCAACTAATTTATGATGACATACATAACTAGGAGCCTCAATATGTACTCGTCGTAAAATAAATATTCAAACAGTTTAATACCATCATGAATACAAAAATATAAATTAGCCCTCACTTGAACTTCATTCTTTAAAATTCTATTTGAATCACTCATTATTTTAATAAATAATTCAATTTTTTTCTTACTTTAATCATATATTCTTTAAAAAATCACTTTTTATAAAATCTATTCTAAAAAAAACTCAAATAAGGGCTTAAACGTCTTGCTCGGTTTGGTAGGTAACTCAATTGCATCTTTGTTAAAAGGTTGGGGACTTTGCTGTTACCCTTTGCTATTGAAGTAGCAATGTTTAAAATATGATTAATAACAGAAAATCATCTAAAAACGTTTTCATTTGCGATATACTATATACATATTGAAAATCCCCATATTTGAAATATTTTGTCCGAAATACAACATCTTTTGTGCGAAAAAACCCGATACTATCCAATTCTGTTAGTTTGACGGTTAAAAGTACTAAAATTTGTCAAAATTAAAGAGGAGTAATTGTAATTTTGATCCCAAACTTTTTATTCTTTTGCGAATTACATCAAAATTTTTTATTTGTATCATTCACGATTCCAAACCTTTAAAACTTTATTTTCTTCTCCACTTCCACCGCATCCCACTACCATGAGAAACAGCAAATCCCGTAACTTTCGCCGCCCATTCCATAAGAGGCAGTATCACGACCAATCAGCCTCCAAACCTAGCTTTATAACCTTAAGTTCACCATCCTTCAATTTTTTCGTCTCACAAGCCTCCGGCTTCCATAAAAAAGTTCGATTCCTCTCAATTCGTCGACGTATTTGTCCAAGTTACCGATGGCGAGATCGGTGCTACCAGCTCCCTTACCCCTAAAATCAAACCGCTTGATCTCTTCCCTAAGAAAATTGGAGAAGGCATCATGAAGAAAACCGCTACGGACTGGAAGTGTCTCTACGTGACCGTCAAGCTCATTATCTAAAATTGTCTGGCCAAGGTCATCGTTGTCCCATCCGTCATTGCCCTTGTCATCAAAGCACTCAAGGAGCCTGAGCGCAATAGTAAGAAGACGAAAAACATTAAGCATAACGAAAATCTCTCTCTCGACGACGTAATCGAGATTGAGAAAGTGATGAGTCCGCGCTCCTTGGCGAAATATTTAAGCAATACTGTGAAGGAGATTTTAGGCATGTGCGCGTCAGTTGGGTGCACCAACTAAGGGTGATTATGTCAAAATTAGGGAGAAAATATCCCTAGTTTGGCGACCAAGTAGGATGAATTCTTCTTTAGTTTTCATCCTAACCCTCACAAAAAATCCCTCCTTGTTGGTAGTCATTGCGGTGGAGGTAGTGTGGGATTGCTCAACTAGAGTGGAACTTGATGGGGTGGAAGAAGAAGTGGGGTGGGACGTGATGGAAGTGGGGGAGAAGATAAAGTTTTAAAGATTTAGAATTGTGGGGCGGTGCAAATAAATGATTTTGGTGTAATTTGCCAAAAAAAAAAAAAACATGTTGTTTGGGCCTTTGTTCTGTAAATGTTTTTGGACCGCGAGTAGGATCCTTGGCCCCAAAATGAAGTGCTAGTCTTTAAAAATGTTCTGGTCTGAAACTTGTCTTTCTTTTGGCCCAAAATGACATGTTGATTTTTGAAGGGTATATTAACTGAATGTATTTCAGTAATTAAAAAATTACTTAAAATTCATAATTCTGAAATTGTAAAATATTTATAATTTTTAACATTCTTATCAATTGAAAATATTGAATTATTATGTGCTGAAATTATTTTAATTTTGAATGAATAATTCATTCTTTTTATTATGCATACAATTTGAATTATTCATATTTGTTAATATTACATGCAATTTGTATATAAACAAAATTTTGAGAATGATTTTAAATGTTTAGTGATCCATATACAATTAAGTAATTAGATATTAGCCACAACATCTTTAATTACACAAGTTGTATACATTAAGAGGTTTTTTATCACATAGAAAAATGACATTTATTGTAATTAATCATATTTGATATAATAAATTTTATCCCATAGGAATTTTTATTATAATTATATGATTAATTAGGATAAAATATCAGATTATATTTCTTAATTTACCCTCATGAATTAAGAAAATGAACATATTTTGATAGTCTTATAGTAAAGTTAGGTGGATCTAATTGAAGTTTTTATATCACTAGATGCATAATTAATTTGGTGTACATGATTTACATTGGTAAAACATGATATGGATTTATTAGTTTCAAATTTATGTAACGTAAGCATGTATATTTAAATTTTTATGCAGCTTACGAATTTTTCTGATATTAAGGCCCTGTTTGACACCCATTCTAATTCTCATTTTTTTTCTTTCTTCATTTCAACAACACATTCTCCAAATAAAATAATATTACACATAAATCTAAAACTTTTCATCACTTTCACCACATATTCTCCCATCAATCACTATTCCAGAATTCATTTTTTCCCCAAAATGGGTATCAAACACAAGCTAAATGTGAAATTCCCTAACTAAAAGGTGACAACTATAAGATATGAAAGGAGAGAATTCTCCTTTATTTGGGGTGCATAAAAATCGATTATGCTATTTGGAAAGACAAACTGATTATTATTGTGACCTGCACTCCAAAAGAAAATGGTCTTTATGAACAATGGAAGAGATCTAATTGCCTTAGCACGATGTTCATGAATACTAAATTCTCTGATGGTATTCGAGGTTCTATGGATCATCAAGACAATGTCAAGATATTACTGAAGGCTATTGATGAACAAGTTGTGACTTCATATAAAGCACTTGCTAACATTGTGATAATGAATTTTTTATCCTTAAAGCTCACTAGTGTCACAGGTGTGTGTGAGCACATCATGCTAATGAAGGACATTGTGCCTTAATTGAAAACTCTTGAGATTGAAATGTTTGATTCCTTCCTTATACACTACATACTGAACACTCTTTCGCAGCAATACGGACCCTCAAAATCTCTTATAACACACATAAAGACAATTAGTCAATCAATGAACTTTAACCATATGTGTTTAATAAGAAGGAAGGCAGGCTATGAAAATTGGTGAGAGTGGTGCTTAGTAGCTCCAAAATGATGTATCAGAAAGAAGAAACCAAACATTATTGGACATGGTGCTTAGTAGCTCCAAGCTTCCTAAATCCTTGTGGACTGAATCTCTTAAAACGGTTGTGTATATATTGAATCGAGTTCCAACTAAGGCTGTCCCAAAGACACCATATAAACAGTGGAAAAGTTGGAAACTAAGTTTACGACATATGCATGTTTGGGGATGCCTGTTTGAAGTAAGAGTTTATAATCCACAAGAGAAGAAACTGGACCTAAGGACTATTCATGGGTATTTCATTAGATATATCGAAAGGTTTAAAGGTTACATATTTTACTGACCATCTCACAATACTAAGATTGTGAAATCAAAGAATGCAATGTTTCTTGAGAATGACTTTATCACTGAGAGAGACCAATTTCAGAAAATAGTCTCCATAAAAGATCAAATTTTCACATCAAGTGAAAGATTGGTTATTATCTACAACACTCCTTAGGTTCAAACTTGTGTTCTACAACCGATCGATGAGGTTCCACAACCGATGATGATATTTATGTGAATCAAGTTGTTCACGATATGCCAAATTGAACCACCAATTGGACAACATGGCCCCTAGGAAAATGTTGAACCAACATTGAGAAGATCTATTAAAGAAAGAAAATCTGCAATTTCAGATAACTATGTCATGTATTTATAAGGATTGGACAACAACTTTGGAGCCAAAAATGATCCTGAATGTTTTCATAGGCCATGGACTGCAAAGAATCCAATTTATGCTATAATGCTATGAAAGATGAAAATAATTCTATGGCATCAACCGAAGTCTGGGATCTTGTCAAGTTGCCTAATGGTGCAAGGGCAATAGGGTATAAATGGGTCTTTAAGATAAGGAAGGACTCCTTAGGCAACATTAAGAGATATAAAGCAGGACTCATACCTAAAGGATTTACTCAAAATGAAAGAATCGACTACAAAGAGACCTTTTCTCTTGTATCCTAGAAAGATTCTTTACGTATCATTATGGGATTGTTTGCTCATTTTTATTTAGAGTTGCAACAAATGGATACGAAAAATGGCTTCTCTCAATGACGATCCAGAGATGGTGTATATGAAACAGCCATAAGGAATATCCTCTAGTGATGGTGAGCATTTGATGTGAAAGTTTAATAAATTCATATATGGATTGAAATAAGCCTCTCGTAAATGGTATTTAAAATTTCATGATGTTATCTCTTCATTTGGTTTCGTAGAGAACATTATGGATCAATATGTATACCAAAAAGTTAGTGGGAATAAAATTTGTTTTCTTATTCTATATGTTGATGATATTTTATTTGCAACAAATTATAAGGGTTTCCTATATGAGGTGAAACAATTTTTCTCTGAAAATTTTGACATAAAGGATATGGATAATGCATCTTATGTCATTGGCATAAAAATCTCTATGGACGGACCTCGAGGCATTTTAGGTTTGTCACAAGAAATCTATATCAATAAGGTTGTAGAAGGTTTTAGAGAAATTTTGAATGAAAGACTGTTTACCAAGTATAGCTCCCATTGTGAAGAGTGATAGATTAATTTTTAACCAGTGCTCGAAAAATGATTTTGAAAGGGAATAAATGAAGAACATTCCATAACTTCTATTGTTGGAAGCCTAATGTATGCTCTGGTCTACATTTAGCTTGACATTGCATTTGTTGTTGGAATGTGGGAAATATATCAAAGTAATTTAGGTATGAACCACTAGAGAGCTGCAAAGAAGGTGATGAAGTACTTTCGATGGACAAAATATGACATGCTTCTGTATAGATGAACTGATAATTTGAAGGTGATTGGTTGCTCAAATTCAAACATCGCTAGCTGTGTTGATTTATGGAAATTAACATCTTGATACATTTTATTGCTTGCCAGTGGAGCTATATCTTGAAGAAGTGCAAAGCACACCTTGACTGCTGCTTCCAGAATGGAGGTTGAGTTCGTATCTCGTTTTGAGGCAACCTCGTATGGTGTACGGATGAAGTTTTATTTTTGGACTTAGAATTGTAGATTCAATTTCTAGGCCATTGAGGATATTTTGCGATAACTCAGCTGCAATTTTTATGGCTAAAAACAACAAAAGCGGTAGTCAAAGCAAAAACATATACATCAAGTATTAGCTATAAAAGAACATGTTAAATATATAAATATTGATCTTTGAACACGTTAACAATGAATTAAGGATTGCTGATCCTTAATATGATTTCCTTGTATGGACCAATGTCATCAGTAATAAAACTCTATTTCAGTTGAGATATTTTCTCGTTTCTTTCATGTACACATTCATTGGTTAGAGAAACTTTATTACTGTTTGGACCTCGAATAAACGTAAGGTTTATTCATTAAACTATATGGGCTAGTGTTAAGATTTACATTGCATTGTGATATATAGAAGATAATACTCGTTCTAAGAAGATCTATCTCCATGATTCATGTATTTATTTTTTACTATAGGAAATGACAAAATTATCGGGCCAACTGGAAGAATGTTGATTTTTTCCTATCTTTAGTAAACAATTTTTGTATGTTTATATCAAATTAGGTGGCCCATGAATTCTGCCATTTCTGACTTCCATTTATAATCATATCAATTTCGAAGTTCCTAAAATAGTCAACGATCCCATATTGAACTTGAAATAAGGTAGACTTAATGATGGTAGAGCCTATATATGGAACACGATTTGAGTCCCTAATTCTATTCATTCTCATTCAGTTTTCGTACACCATTGTCAAGGGATTGAAAAGGTATTAGAAGCACTCCAATCCAAGGCATAAAACTCCATTTTCGGATTGCACAGTAACGTAAATGGCTGGAGGTATATTTTCGGTCCGTTTAATTTCCACAATTGATCTATGTGCTATTTAAGATTATAGAAGCATGACTAGATCGTATGTATGTATATTTCATTTTTTTGTGCAAGAAATATTCTCAACATTTTATAATGAGGAAAAGGATACTAGGAGATCAAGAATTAATTAAATGGTTAACATTTAATAATCTTTTGAGGATAAGATATGTCTCCTCAATTTCTGGCAATTCTTTTGGGCACAAATAGTTTGTTTGCCACTCCACTGACAAACAAGAAGATCATAATAATAACGATAATAATGATAATGAGATTAAAATGATATACTCTAGGGTTAATTAGGCTCTGGGCAATAGCTTTACGTCACAACTTATAAATTCGTTTACCAATAGTTGATGTTACAAAATTTGACTAAGTCAAAATCTCACCAATTAAATAAAAAAAAATTCCCAATTTCTTTTTGTCATTAACCCATATTACATAAGCACGATAATTTAAGTGGTGAGGAGATTTTGACAATTATAATTCAATTTATCACCACTTCATCAATATGTAAAAAAGTCTGTGAACGTTGACGTACAACAAGCATATTTGATAGGAAAAATAGTGTTTAAAAAAAAAATCAAACACCAACTAAAAAGGGCCTCCATCCACCACATTTTTCAAGACAAATTGTTCCAGAAGAAATCTCCACATTTAGCCCTCTCAAGCGCCCCGAAGATTTTGTTCAACCATTCTCCTTCGATGAATTCCGATGTCCACGAGGAATAATACGGTGTTTCTCAGCAATGATGTGCTGCGAAAGACACGAAGGTGGAGAAAACAACTGGGTTGGGTAGGCTTTAATCCAAGAAAGAGAAGGCGAGATATAGATTTGAGGAGAGAGTGATGTAAGATAAAATAGTATTGGGTGACAACCATGGGGAATGGGAGTTGGTGATGGGAAGCTAAGCTAAAGAGATAATTTGTGCTATTTTAAAAATGTACTGTTAAGGTCAGATGATAATCTTTACATTGTCCATGACCAACAATAGCAGAATCAAACATTTTTCATTGTAGGGTAAATCATTGCCTCTGATGAGACGAATGTCCTTGTACGACTAGTTTGTATTGTGGCACCCGCTAATCCAATAAAAGTTACAATTTGTTTACAAAGATGGAACCTTGAAGACAAATGTGTATTCGTCACTAACCGTGGGTGGGGAAAAAGGCAAAAAAATAGAAATAAAAATGAAAATTCTGTGGGGTTAGTGGTCCCCACACGAACTCACGTGGATCCGCCACTAATGACCAAGTACTAGACTTCCTCTCATTGGTATTTTTTCCCGTGCATTTGTGTGTGTGTGTGTTTTTTTTTTTTTTTTGGGAAATTATAAAGAAAAAACGAGTGTATGCTTGGTGATTTTATATAGGTCAAACTAAACTCCTCAGTTTGCCCATTGTCAAGCTCAACTTGCCCAACATGCAAGTCAATTTGTGCTCGCATATGAGACGAGTTGAGCACGAATTTGCTCATTTCCACAAATCTAGGCTCGTCGATTTATTTATTTTTATTAAAAATTGCTTTTTCACTCACCAATTTTGAGCCCTTTTGCACGGGGTTTTCACTATTAGGCTCGTGCCTGAGACTTGTCCCACTTAACACTCCTATGTAATCTTGTAGTTAATTTTTGTTTGTGCTATGTGTGTTTTTGGGGTTGATGTGAAATTATTGTAATTCTCGTTTCATAAGACTTTTGGAGGTTGCTGAGAAGTTTGCATCTATAGTGTGAATTGAAAATGCATGTATACTTATCAACTAATTGTTGATTTTCTGGATTTTTAGGTAATTGATTTTATAGCGTGGACAGAATTGAGGTAAACAAAACACTTTTATATCGAAGTTTAATGGAAGTCACAAGCTGATTCGTTATGAGCATGGAGTTCTTGTACATTGGACAAAAATTAATGAAAATCTACAAAAATTACTTTCTTGCAAATGTTATAATAGCTAGAAGTAATCACCAGAATGATATGTAGATTTTCTTAGCCAGAATACTACAGATTAAGTAATTTTATTAATTAAATTAAAAAAAAAGAACAAGTAATCTAAAAATGTAGAAAATAACAAAATAGCAAATGAACTTTGGAACCGGGGCCTGTGTAAGCACAATTTCCTTAAAATAGATTCACCCCCTTATCGTAGGTGTTTGAGGTTTAGTTCAAGCATCTGTTTCCTAGGATACAACAGAAAACTAATATAGTCTGAGTACTGCAGATGTTACTCCGGTGAACTGACTTAGTATCTGAACACTATCACTACCAAGACCTTGATAGAAAGTGATAATTATGTATACAGACATGAGATAAAATTTTATGCAGAGAATGGAAATTTTCGTGTCTATAAGGGAGGAAGATTACTGAATAAATGGGTTTTAATGAAAAATTAATAGGCAAAGAGTTATACCATTAGCAACCATTAATCAGACTGTTAATATTTCCATTAACATAGACATAATCATTTGAGTTTTAGAAGTTAAAAGAATTTGAAAGATTTTTTTATTTGGTAAAATAATAAAATAAAGGGAAAATGTGGACCTTCTTAAGGGCCAATTTTTGGTCCATTCGGTTCGACATTCGTGTCGCAGGTCACGTCTGCACATAAGTTCAAGGTCTGAAACATATTTTGGTCCGTGATTTGCACCCCGCGCGTGCACGTGGATAGAGCCTCTATACTACACATGATTACACTCTTTTAAAGTGTAATCATATTTAAAGTGTTCATTGCCTTTATTTATTTTCATGTGTGATAGCTTTAAACTAGTTTCCCTCCAACATAAAACTTCTTTCAATTCATTACTTTAAGCTCCAATTTTTCATTCACTCGAGCATCATTTTTTGCAAGTAAATATATGATTTCGATGTTCACACGGAGGAGAACACAAATCAATCATGATCTTTCAAAATAAATAAATGGGTCCCACTCAAATTTATGCCAAACTCAACCTTTCAATTTATTTATTTTTTCCAACAATCCCCCACGTGAATGAAATTGAGAGAGACATAGAAACGGAAGACATAAAGACTTGTGATATAGTTCAACGGTTGAAACCTGCATATGATAGATAGATATTACCCTTTGAACATCCCCTTGTGAAAGTATATTTACTTTACTAGCTGATCAGTAGACATGATGTCCTTGAACTATTCTGCCTTTTATGTAAATGTTAATATACTCTTCACAAGATTCTTCGTAACACAATTCAGTTCTCATTCTTATGTTCATCTTTGGCCATGGACATATATATTTGGTTCTGTGAGAATTCCTAAGAATTGAGCCCCACACAATTCTCTTAGAAGCGGCCCAACTTCTCTTTTCACATAGGTGATTTCTTAATGCAAGTAACCAGCATTATTTTGCTCGATTTTCGACGCTTTATCCTTCATCCTTACGGGCATCATTATTGCATCATAAGAATGGACATGAGGTAACATCCCCCACAGTGATTCAATTTAAGTCTTTACAATTAGGTTGTCTCTTTGAATCTAGATATTGGGATCTCCAGTCAACTAGGTTAGGTTTCCTTTGTATTAACTTATCTGTTCAAGGGCTTAAGTCCCATTCCTTTCGATGATTTTTCAACTAACTCTCTTTTTAACCCTTTAGTTAGCGAATCCGCAATGTTATCATTTGACCTTACATAGTTAATAGAGATAACTCTAGTTGAGAGTAGTTACGTTATGGTATTATGTCTATAACGTATATATCTAGACTTACCATTGTACATGTTACTCTGTTCCCTTCCAATTGCTGATTGACTATCACAATGTATGCAAATTGTTGGTACAAGCTTCGACCATCTTGGAATATCCTCTAAGAAATTGCGTAACCACTCAACCTTTTCACCACATTATCTAGAGCTATAAACTTAGATTTTGTGGTGGATCTAGCTATAACTATTTGTTTAGAGAATTTTTAGGATATAACTGCACCTCCTAATGTGAACACAAATCCACTAGTGGACTTGGACTCTTTTATATCAAATATTCAATTTGCATCACTATATCTTGACCGCTGGATATTTAGTATAGTGTAGTCCAAAATTATGAGTATATATTTCATGTTTAATATATTTTTAGTAGACTTAATCATCTTATCATTGCTACAACAATAAGCATATCGTCAACATAAAGATATAAAATGACATAATCATTTTTTGTATCTTTTACGTAGACACATTTGTCACACTCGTCAATCTTAAATTCCATCATAACATCGTCAAATTTTTCGTGCAACTGTTTTGGAGCTTGTTTCAAGCTATACAATGATTTCACCAATTTGCAGATTTTTTTCTGCCTTGGTGATGAAAAACCATCGGGTTGTTTCATATAGATTTCTTCCTCTAAATCTTCATTCAGAAAAGTAGTTTTAACATCTATTTGATATATTTCAAGATTTCGCAGAGTGGTAATTGCAAGTATTATCCTAAAAGATGTTAATCTCGTAATTGGAGAATATGTATCAAAGTAATCAATGTCTTCTCGTTATCTGTAACTTTTATTACTAATTTGGCTTTATGTTTTTTTGATTGTTCCATCTGCATTTATTTTCCTTTTGAAAATTCACTTGTAGCCAGTGATTTACTTCTTGAAGGAATATCCATTAGCACCCATATATGAATTTGCAAAATAGAATCTATTTTATTTTTAATGGCATCTTTCCACTGAGGTCCTTCTGAAGAGTTCACATCTTTTTGAAAGTTTCGAGGCTCGTTTTCTAGCATGTAAGTCAGAAAATTAGGACCATAATATTTTTTTGTCATTTCCCTTTTGCTACGTCTTGGTTCAATCTCAACCTCTTCTTCTAGTTCTGGGTCCTGACTATTTTCAACCATAGTCTCATGTGTCTGTTTTGAAGAAATTGCTTCATCTTGGATCTGTACGGAAATATATGTTCAAAGAATGAAGCATTTCTCGATTCTATTATCGTGTTTTTATGTATGTCAGTGATTTTAGACTCATGTACAAAAACAAATAAGCACTACTATTATGTGCATAGCCTACGAAGATGCAATCTACAGTTTTCTTTTCGGGCCTATCTTTACTTTCTTTGGTGTTGGAACAACCACTTTAACAAGACATCCCAACACTCGCAAGTATTTATACGAAAATTTTCTTCATTTCCATAACTTATAAGGGGTCTTTTCCATTTTCTTTTAGGGCACCTTATTTAAAAAGTAATTTGCTGATAACACACCTTCTCATCACATATTCAAAGGTAACCCAGAACTTACTAACATTGCATTCATCATTCTTTTAAGATACAATTTTTCGTTTAGTAACACCATTTTGTTGCGGAGAATAAGGTGCAGTGGTTTTTAATATATGATTTCGTGTTGTGCACAGAATTCAGCAAATGGTGCTTCGTACTCACCACCTCGACACTTCTCAACACCTTAATTTTCTTATTAAGTTGATTTTCAACTTCATTCTTATAGAGAATAAACTTCTCTATAACTTTGTCCTTACTTTTAAGTATATACACATAAAAGTATTTTGTGCTATCATCGACAAAAGTAATGAAGTACTTGTTGCCACCTCTTGTTTGTACCAATTTTAAATCACATATGTCGTTGTGAATTAAATCAAGTGATTCTATTTTTCGTTCAATTGATTTAATTGAGGACCATATCAATTTTGTTTCAGCACAAGTTTCACACTTATGTTTATAATCAATATGGAAAGTAGGTATACTGATATGTGCATTTTGTATACTTATTTCACTATCAAAACATAGACAATTGTTTATTAATATGTTGGAATATATAACTTAATGTAATTTACGTTTTGCAGGACAACATGATAAATGTAGCAGAAATAAAGAGGAAAAAGTGGGAAAATGACCAAAAAGCAGGAAAAGAAAAGTTCAGGGACCAAGATGCAACTAATCAAAAGTTGAACCGGAGAGGAAATGAAGATGCAAAGATGTTGAGATCAAATTGAACTAAGGAATAAAGCATTGGATGAAGAAGAAAGGAAAGAGGTCAAGAGTCGAGCAACCCAAATTGGAGGACTAAAACGTAGATTTTGGAAGTTACACAACACTATGTGGTTCCTCAGCTCTCATGAGGCTGCATACACTACTTCAAGGAACGTGGACACCAATTTTCCATGAAATGTGTGACCTCATCCAGATGAACTATGCAGTTGCATAGTTATGTTCGGGGGCGAATATTTAGTTTCCTAATCTCGTTCAACTACCTATGGAAACAAGTGGGGATTCGTGTATTTGAATCCTAATACATCCCAGAACACCTCCATACACATCTTTTACTATTGGAGCTCAAGAATTTCTCATGAGAAACTAAATAATCGGTGAAGATACGAAGGAACTCAGTTGGATTTGGTGACTTTACATCAATTATTTATGTAATTTGATTTTTCTTTGTTAAATAATCCTAGGTTTTAGACATTCTTTTCATAAGTTTATTTTGAGATTGGCTTAACTTTTATTGAAATTTTCTAGATTTAGTCATGCTTTGTCTATCGAATAATTGAGCTATTTGTTGAGTTTTATTTTCATTTATTTGTGTATGTGGTTGTTTTTTGAATCTTATTCCAATGAAAAGGGCGTAAGTATTATAGAAAATATAAATTATAGGATTACAATTAAATTAAATTGATTTTTAAAGTTATAACTTCCGGTTAGAGAGTTAGGTAAAAACATCTCTAATAGAGTAAGTAGAATGAATTATTGATGCTATTGACCCAATTCAATTGAGGGAATTCCGATGCTTCACTATTCTAAAATTGATTTTAATCCCACTCAAGCAATAAATTTTATTACACATTCAAAAGAACAATCATCATTCGGATTCTTTAAGCATTTCAATCATTTCCCTATGGAATTGACACTCCAAAACTGTGCTACAACTACCGCATTATTTTTTGGGTGTAATCAAATTTTGGCGTCGTTGCTGGGGAGACGGTACAAGAAACTAAGGTATTAACTGAGAAAGGATGACATCATTCCTTTATTACTATTTAGTTAATTTAATTCTCTTCATTGTTATTTTTCTATTCTCACATAGTTTTGTTTTCGTGTTTTATAAGCAGGAATCGAGGCGAGCAACGAGAATTCGCCGAAGAACCTCTTACATTGTTTGAATCTTTTTCTAACCCTATTTTTGACACTGCATCAATTGCCACAAACACCATACTACACAACACCATGATTGATTGTGAGCATGTGGATGCACATTATAGAACTCTACAGGATTATCTTCATGCACATATCCACACCATCATGCATTATTTTTCTACCTAATATGTCACGTATGGACCTTAAACCGGGAATGATTCAACTTCTTCCCACTTTTCACGGGCTTCAAAGTGAAAATCCATATGTGCATATTAGATAATTTGAAGAGGTAGTTGCAACCTTCCACAATCAACACGGTACGACAGACGATGTTGGCTTAAATTTTTCCATTTTCACTTAAAGAAAGAGTAAATGTATTCGCTGAGACGACATTCGATTGGAACATGAGATAAAATGACTCAAGTGTTTTTTAGCAAATACTGCCCTCATCATAAGACTAGTACCCTGCAGAAGCAAATTTCTTCATTTGCTCAAAAAGATAGCGAGACCTTATACAAAGCATGAGAAAGATACAAAAAGTTACAAGCATTTTGTCCACGCCACGATTATGAGCGCTGGTGCATTGTGAGTTATTTTTATAAAGAATTAATACTTAGGGAGCATTAAATTGTTGATATGATGTGTAATAGTGAGTTCTTGCAAAAAGACCTAGATGAGGCCATAGAGTACGTAGATGACCTTGCTGAAAAAGCTTATACTTGAACTGGACCTAACGCTTCTGATAGTACTAATAGGTCATGACTTATAACAAACTCTTCTAGTACAGGTATTTATCATTTTAGGGAGGAGGATAGTCTTAGAACTAAGGTAGAGGCCCTTACTAGAGAACTTGAAACCTTACGTGCTAAGAACTCAAAGCCTACACATAATGTTGCCCATGTTGAGTCCTCTGGACCTTGTAGTGTCTGTGGTGGGATTGATCATCCAGCGCAAGAGTGTTCCACTCTAGCTGAGATGAGGGAGGTTTATGAGGAACATTGCAATGTTTTAGGGATGTAGAAAAAGTCATATGCTCCTTTTTTCTGAAACCTACAATCAAGGGTGGTGGAATCATCCCAATTTCAGCTAGAAATTTGAAAACTAGCAACCTGCCTTGCCATCTAGAGTTTTCAATGCACCTTCATATTAGCCCACATCTTCTAGGAACTCTTCAAAAGACACTTTACATGTTTTTATAGAGGCACAAGGTAAGACCAATCAGAAGTTTAAGACTATGATCAATCAAGTAGTTAAGGAAAACAAAGAGATAAAAAATCATATATCTAAGTTGACTAATGCTTTAGCTGTAGTGGAACGTGGAAAGTTTCCAGCTCAAGCTCAATCAAATCCTAAGGGACAACATATGGCTCAAACCTCATGTTCAGAAGAAAACGAGTTTAAGGAAGTGAATGCCATCACTACTTGAAGTGGGAAGGTTATAGAACCAATCATCAAGTCTAGGGAGTCTAGGGAAAATGAAAAAGACTCTAGTAATTCTGAACAAAGCAGACCTAGTGAAGAGGTAGTGAAAAATCTAGCTAGAGTACCCTTTCCTCAAGCTCTTAAGCCTACTGTGAAAACTATTGGTCAATACAATGAGATCCTAGAATACCCTAAGTAAGTAAAAATTAACTTACCTCTCTTATATATGATGCCCAGGTTCCTACCTATGCTAAAGTCCTCAAAGACTTGTGTACTATGAAGAGGAAGTATCATGTCGAAAAACTGCTTTCTTGACTGAGCAAGTGAGTGCAATGATAGAGTAAATGGTCCCACCAAAATATAAGGACCCTAGTTGTCCTACCATTTCTTACATCATTGGGAGCAGTGAGTTTGTACAAGCCCTCCTTAATTTAGGAGCTAGTGTCAACCTCATACCTTATGCTATATATTTGTTGTTATGCTTTTCTGTAGTTTTACAATTGGCTAATTGGTCCACCATAAGACCTAGAGGAATAGTTGAGGATGTTTTGGTACAAATTGACAAATTTTATTATCATGTTGATTTTTTAGTTCTAGACTTGAAGGTTGATTCTAAAATACATATCATTCTTGGTAGACCATTCCTTTATAAATTGCAGGAAGGGTTTAATGAAATTGTCTTTTGGGAACATGACTTTCACATCACTAAGCAGCCTGCGAATGATGATGAATGCTATCAAGTATAAATAATTGATGCACTCATTCAGGATGAAGCATCTGCAACTGCTGACTTTAACCCTTTGAACTCTTTATCCAGCATGTTGTGATAATGATGAATATGCTAATATTTGTGCTTTTTTTTTTTTTTTAACAGAATCTCAGAATTATAAGATATTACCATGGTAGCCCAAATTTGAAAAATTACTAGAAAAGAGTAGATAGAAGCTATTGCCAAACATTGGGAGTCCCAAGCCAAAGTTGAAATCGCTGCCCCCACGACTGAAACACGTGTTTCTTGGACTAGGTGATATTTTTCCTGTAATTATATCTTCGGAATTGAATGCTTTGCAAGGTGAGCAACTTTTAAATATTCTGAATGAGAATAAATCTGCATTAGGATGGACCATGGTTGACATTAAGGATATTAGTCCTTTAATTTGTTCACATAGGATTCACCTAGAAGAGGGAACAAGTCCTAAAAGAGACCCATAGCGAAGGTTAAACCCAACAATCAAAGAAGTGTTGAAAAATGAGGTGTTAAAACTGTTAGATGTGGGTATCATTTACCCAATCGCAAATAGTAAATGGGTTAGTCCATTGCAAGTGGTCCTTAAAAAGTCTGGTGTCACAGTGGTAAAGAATGAATTAGGTAAATTAGTTCCCACTATGACGTGACTTGATGGCGTATGTGCATTGATTATAGGAAGTTAAATATTGTCACGCACAAGGACCATTTTCCTCTTCCCTTTTTGGACCAAATTCTGGAGTGTGTGGTAGGCCATCCATTTTTCCATTTCTTGGATGTCTATTCTAGTTATTATCAAATTGAAATAGCTTTAGACGACCAGGAAAAGACTACATTTACTTATCCTTTTTGTACCTATGCATTTCGTAGGATGCCATTTGGATTATGTAGTGCTCCTGCTATTTTTCAAAGACGCATGATGAGCACATTTAATGACATGGTAGAAAATTGTATGAAAGTTTTAATGAATGACCTAACTATTTTCGGGACCTCTTTTGATGCATACTTGTTGTATTTGAAGAGAATTTTAACCCAGTGTGAGTTAAAAGGGTTAGTTTTAAATTGGGAAAAGTGTTATTTTATGGTACTTTCAGACATTGTCTTAGGACATGTGATTTCGTCTAAAAGGATGGAGGTTGATAAATCCAAAATTGAATTAATCTCTAAATTTCCTACACCTAAGACAACAAAAGATATTAGATCACTTCTTGTAGGAGGTTTATACAGAAATTTTCATCCATATCTAGACCATTACGTAACCTCTTAACCAAAGATGCCACTTTTGAATGGACTCCAACTTGACAAGAGGCATTTAAAACACTGATTGACATGCTAACTTCAACACTCATAATGCAGCCACCTAATTGGACATTGCCATTTGAGATTATGTGTGATGCTAATGATTATGTGATAGGTGCTGTCCTTAGGCAACAAAGGGAAGGTAAGCCTTTTGTAATCTACTACGCTAGTAGAACTCTCAACAGTGCTCAAATGAATTATTCTATTACTAAAAAAGAGTTACTGGCCGTAGTTTTTGCTCTTGATAAATTTCGTTCTTATTTGATTGGCGGTATCAAATATGTAGGGGGTGGACGCATATATTCTTATCTTTTCTTGTATTTATATGGTGTATCAATCTTTTTATTAGGTTTTTATTTTTCGATTTTATGATAAGTATTTTGAATTTTGAATTGTCGTTATTTTCATTGATATTTATCAGATAAGAGTCTTCATAAACTGGGCTATTTTTAGAGCCTGACTCTGTAAATCGAAAGGGAATTCATAATGTGTTTTTTCTCCCATTACAATTTTCACAAATCATGCAACCCTTAAGTACCTTCTTGCAAAGAAGGATGCTAATGCATGTTTAATACGGTGGATTTTTATTGTTACAAGAATTTGACATCACCATTAAAGATAAAAAATGATGGAGAATGTGGTAGCCGACCATTTTTTCATGGCTAACTTTTGAGGACAATGCGAATTCATTACCAATTAGAGATGACTTTCCAGATGAGCAGTTATTTTCAATTTCCTCTTACCATGGTTTACTCACATTGTAAATTACTTGGCTGCAAGTCAAATTCCAGTAGAGTGGAGTGCACAAGATAAGAGAAAATTCGTGGTTGAGGTATGTAAGTTTTTTTTGGGATGACCCATTTCTATTTAAATACTGTCCTATTCAGATTTTGAGACTTTGTGTCCTTGATGAGAAGATATGTAGCGTACTTAATTTCTGTCATGCCCAAGCATGTGGAGGCCATTTTTCTATGAAAAAGATCGTTTGCAATGTGGTTTTTATTTTCCTACTTTGTTTAAAGATACTAGTATTTATTGTAAATCTTGTGAGATATGCCAAAAGCTTGGTGCTTTGTCCCGGCGTAACGCGATGCCCTTGAACCCTATTTTAGTGATAGAAATATTTGATTGTTGGAAAATTGACTTCATCAGACTCTTTCCACCTTCTTTTGGTTACTTATACATCATTGTGGCTATATATTATATGTCTAAATGGGTAGGGTCAGCAGCTTGTGGGGCCAATGATAATAAAATAGTTGTTAAATTTCTTAAAGAAAATGTCTTGTCTAGGTTTCACATACCACGAGGTATTATTAGTGACAAAGCCAAACACTTTTGCAACCGTTCATTTGAAGTACTAATGAAAAAGTATGGGGTTGTTCATAAAATTTCTACTGCTTATCATCCCCAAACTAGTGGACAAGTAAAATTGGGTAATAGGGAAATCAAAAAAATTTTGGAAAAAATGGTGAACCCCAATCGTAAAGATTGGTCCTTAAAACTAAATGGTGGGTTTACCGTAGAGCTTTTAAGACCTCCTTAGGCATGTCACCTTATAGACCTATTTTTGGAAAGCCCTATCATTTACGTGCAAAGCTTGAGTACCGAGCCTATTGTGCCATCAAACACTTTAACTTTGCCCTAGAATGGGAGTAATCTTAGGAAGTTTTAGTTGACTAAGTTAGAAGAGTTATGAATTGGTGCATAGAAGAATTCTAAAATCTACAAGTCATAAATGAAAGTATTTCATGATAAAAACATTCATATGAAAATATTTGAACAAAATCAGAAAGTATACTTGTATGATTCTAGACTTCATAAGCACCCAGGAAAACTTCGATCTAGGTAGACTAGCCCTTTTCTTGGGGAGACAAGTTTTTGAAAATGGGGCAATTAAAATTGAAGATCCTAATTATGGTAGAGTGTTTACAGTAAATGGACAGCGTCTCAAGATAGTTTATGGACAACAGGTGCCTGCAGTAGAAGAAGTTTTTTTTTGCTGACCCTCTTTACCATCCTTGACATTACTCAGGTATGTTCTTCACTTTACTTTTCTGTATATTAGTTTTAATTTTTAAGTTTCTTTTCGTTTCTTGCTTTATTTTTTTCGATTGAGCAATTTTTAGGTTAACCATCATTCTGACTCTATGTTGATTTACTTTAGTATTCATGTGATACTCTTCCCGTTGATAAGCATGTTTAGATATTGAGGACAATGTTCGATTTGATTAGGGGAGTGAGTTCATTGCTGAGTTTGTTGTGAATTGTATAATCATCACGAAAGTTTTCTAAAAAAAAATTGCCTTACTAGTAGTCTATGCGACCGCATAGACTAACTAGTAATGCGGTCGCATATAGAGTATCATGGCCTAAATTGGCCCTGAATGTTTGCTCTATGCGACTGCATTTGTTTCTTCTATACGGTCGCATAGAGTTAAGGAAGCCCAAAATTCAGTTTTAAATACATATACACATGGACACACCCACAAAATTTCAAAGACACGCACCACACCTCTTGACTTTAACACATACGAAACTTATCAAATTCACGTATTCATCTCCAT
>CAIGRB010173158.1:0-14073 GCA_903798255.1 Fraxinus quadrangulata | reverse complement strand
TGAGTTTTGAAAGAATGTATTTTGAAAGAATGTGTACCAAACATGGCCTAAACTATTATTGTTTTTCTTCTCTATTTTTTTCTCTTCAAACATCTTCTTATTTACTTTCTATATAACTCATGTAGCAAACTTTAGGTCGATAACTCCCAAGTCAGATGACCATAGGACACCAAGTTTTAAACCCTTACGCTTATTCACTTGAGTTATACAGACTCGAAAAGATGATTTTATTCACACATGGAATAGCTTTATGCCCCCTTTTCTTTTAGACATTCAGCCATTAAACCAACCCCTAACTTATGACTTTCACACCATCTTCGTCTCATTGGTCTTAGACAATGCACACAAGCAAACTTTCATGCACGGAATCCGTACTCATCTCAATGTTCCCTTTAACAAATCAACCACCCCAAACTAATCTATAAATGGATTATGGATTAATACAATAGAGTTTATTCGGGTTTAACTTACTATGTTCAACCCTTCTCCAAATAATGAGCCAAATCACCAACTTTATGTGTAAAACATGAGTGTTGTGCACAAAGAATGTCAAGTTTTAGATAAACAAGTATTGGCTAATCTAACCATAAAATATTTCTACCATTCATAGTCCATACTAATTCTAATATTCAACATCATTGCCAGTAATGTCATCAAACCTACACAAGCACACAAGAAATAAGCAAATACTAGAAAATAAATAAAAACAACTGAATTTTTTTTCACACACTAACAATCACACAAAAGTGAAAATATTTCACAAAAAATGTTAATGAATAACCATGGTGTCATGAAAATTCTTCTATTCTTCTGCCACCTCCAAACTTATACAAAACACTGTCCTCAATGTTTAGTAATTTTAGTGAAATGCATAAGTTTAGGACAAAAATAGAATGAGGTACCAAAATAGAGGTGACAAATACTCCCTTGATCAATATGGATGTGACAGTGAAGATGGTGGAGGAAATGTAATGCCAGATGTGCCATCTGCTGAAGGTGGAGGCAGTCGTACAAGAATTGTCTCATCAACTCGGATTGTTGTAAGAGCTCGGTTTGTAAGCATTTCATCATGCTAAAACCCTCATCAAGCTGTCCCTGTAGACCTTGAAGTAGTGTCGACTGTTACTGGACCTTAGTCTCAATACTGCCCAATCGATCTCACATCTTGTTACCTATCAGCTGTATACCATCAACTCTACCCCAACTCTACCCACATAAGTACAACCATCCATTTAAGATCTCAACCTCTTTCATGCAGTCAAAGACTCCCTACTGGCAGTAGTAGTGTAATTCCTGGTAGTCAACATATCACTTCGCATTGTCTGGATATCTGTACCTATGGCTCCAACAGCTTGCTGAAGACTCTGAATATCCCGATTAGAGTCAGTCATCGTAGTGAACATCTGTCTTAATAACTGTGTATCGACATTGCTAGGTGGTGAGCCTGAGGCATCTCAACATCGTCGACTATGCTTCTCTCGAGATCTTTCCTGAGCCTCAAATGTAGTGTGCTTAATAAAAGTGATGGGTCTCTCTGGAACCTCCCTTGATGGGATATTCACCCTGAGCTCTTGCAAATCTTGTTGATTAGGCTCAGGAATATCAAAGAACGATGTCTGTCCTCCTAAATTCCTTGAGATTGAATCGGCTCATAGATAAATGTTGTCAAGTCAATCTTTCGACCTCTCACCAAGTGGTAGATGAATCCAGCCTTGGGATTAGTTAATGTGGTTCGATAGGATGTAGGTTCGATATTGTGGGACATGAACATTCACAAAATAGCTATGGAAGGTGTAAGCTTAATCTGATGCCACTCTAGAGTTTGTAGTGGCCAGGCATTCTCTCTCCCAAGAAAACATCTCTGACCTTGTTCCAAGAAAAACAATTACCTATATGATAGCATATTTCATATATGTTATTCCTAAAATCTATTGCCCGAATGTTGAAATTGCAAAGTTCTAAACCTATCACGAACCTCCCGAATACATCATAAACAAATAATTACCTAAATGTTGCAAAGAATTTACATAATTCGACAAGGCATACAAGATCAATCAAGAACACAAATAAACTAAACTATTTGATCTTTGAATTGAAAATAATCAAATAATAAAGTACATTTCATCCAACACAAGAATGATTTATCCTATCTTGTTTCTAATCATATTACAAGAAGAATAATGATGAGACATCACCCAAAATGTATATGAATACAATAAATATGTGGAATCAATTTTTATTCTTGGTCTTCAATCTCGAGTTTTGAATCTCCAATTCTTGATTTTTTTTTGCTGTGAATTCCTTGTTAGGTTTGTTCTTCTCCTTCTATTTTGGTGAACAACCTCTTGTAATTGAAAGAATTTTATGTTATGATGTGATATGAGAGTCGTGTGAGAGGTGTCTTTAATGGTTGCCCACGTTTTGTACTTAAAGAGGCTGGAATAAGGTCAAGAAAAAATGTCCAAAGTCTTTTCCATAAAGATTTTTAGCTAAAAAAAGGAAATTGTCCCATGTGATCGCATGGGGCAATGTATAAGTGAATTAATCATGAATTTTGACAAGAAGACGTTGCGATCACAATGCCTATATGCGTGCAATCACACACCTCTATTTTCTAAAAGCTGCAATTTGGTACTTCAGTTTTTTTCCTTCCTTTTGCAATTTTAATCCTTGCTTCTAAAATACACACCCCGAATTTGTTCTTTTAAGTCTCTTTCAAAGGTGTAATCTAAGTTTGAATTTTTATACTAGTCCTCACCATTTCTCATTGGATTGATCTTGGTAATTGCAAGGTAATATCTCAATAAATAAAGATTCTCTTACCTTTTTTATTGCTTTAACCTCTAAGACTCAGCTACGCTAATAATCCCTTATCAAAACTCCAATTCTCTGAAATAAGTGTTTGGGTAAGTTTTGGGGCTTAATCATGCATATAGTGCGTCTTTTATTTCCTTTATTTGATTTTTTATATTTTCTATGCGTATTCCATTTTATACACTAGCTTTGATCCCCCTTTTGAGTTTTTTCTTTTTGAATTTTCAATAAGTGCCTTCATTGGGATATCTTCTTTGTTAATGCCTCTATTTGGGCACTTAAAGTGGATGCTGCAACTATATTGTGAAATCCTACTATTTTCTGCTATTCTTTCATATAGCTTGTATGCATCATCCACTAGCAACTTCATTACTGATCTACCTGTTGAAGCATCCACCATGTTATGATATTCAGGTAGTAAGCATGAATAGTAGTAGATTTCTGCGCTATAGATTCTTGAACCTTTTTCTTAGGAACATCAAGGTTAGGACATTTTCGAAATAGATTCTTAAACCTTTTCTATAATTCTGGGTAACTCTTGAATTCCTTTGGCTTGCATGTATGTATTTCATTTTTTTATCTTAGTGTAAATTTCTGCTCTACGTCATTCCAAGCTACGATGTTCCCAACAAGTAATGAATCTAACTAATCTCTTGCACGATCCTTCAAGGTATGAGGAAATACATGCATTCAGAAGACATCTACTGACATCCATTTGTGATTGATGACCTCACATTGAAGTAGGAAATCTCGAATATGATCATGCATCCATTCATGTGCGTTCCAAAAGAAATTGACGTCCTGATGATTCGGAATCGAGTTATAACATCTAGTTAGATGATAATTAACCTGCCTAGATGGAGAATATATGATACTGGATCGTGTAGGTGCTAGAATGAGAATCATGTATTTCACAACTAACATGTTCCCTTCATAGGCAACTACTCTAATTGGTTGTACTGGAGAAATTGGTGGCAACTAATTTTGATTTTGATTCTAATTTTAAACCATTTACGTTTTCCCTGCTATTCTCTGTTCTCTTCTTCTCTGCCTAAAGGTTCTTTCGATCTCAGGATCTAATGGTAGTAGCTTGAGCTAGCTAGAACATATATTGATGAATAGTACTCGAAAAGAACACAAAATACAAAAATATCAACATTGTGAATAGCTAAAAGAACAGTAACTTTTCAAATCCAATTACGAATTAATAAATTCAATTTAAAAACTTTTTTCCCCAACAATAACGCCAAAAAATTGGTTGGTGAAATTTCGCAAGCGTACAAGACATTTGAAAAGTAATAATGTAGTGAGTAAAATAATGGTCCCACAAGAAATCTTATATTAAATTTTATAATCTAGCCTATCACGTTTCTAATGATGTTACATAAAGAATAATGAAAAGACATCACCCATAATGTATATGAACACAAGAAATATATGGAATCAATTTCTTTTTCTTTAACTTCAATCTTGAGCCTTGAATATCTAATTCTTGATGTTATTTTCTTTGGATTCCTTACTAAGTTTGTTCTTCTCCTTCAATTGTAATAATCTGATCTCTCTAAACTGAAAGAATTTATGTTATGTTGTGATAATGAGAATGGTATTAGCAGTACTCTAAAAAGTGTAAAGCGTGACTAGGCATAGAGGCAAAACTTCAAACTTTACATGTCTAGACGAGGTCCAGACGTAAAAAAAAGTTACTTATTTTTATTATTAAAATACTTAATCATTCAAAAAATTATTTAATAATTAAAATAATACATATAGAACATCTAAAATTATAAAATACTATATTTACTTAATAATTCCTATAATTCGTCTATTTTTCATAGTTTCAACTAGATCAGTCTTACTTAATAGATTTATAGGAACTTCATCTATAATAAAATGATAAGTCTCAAAATCATAATTACATAATATAGATAGTGTCGTATCTCAAATTTGATCTAATTCTTTACCGAATAAAGACATTTTTCACTCTTGTAAAGATAAAGTCATTTAAAAATTTGAAACCAATTTCAAATAAAAGCCTTTTATAAAAAGAAAAAAAGTTAGTATAAACTAAAGTCAAATAAAAGATTTTTGAAAAGAGAAAAATATAATAAAGTGGGCCTAGGCCTAAGCACATTAAGCGCTCAACATAGCAGTCGATCACTTAATTTGCTCTTACTGCCACGCAAAGCATTTTGCTCGCAGCTCATGTCTAGGTGCACTTTTTAGAACATTGGTATGGGAGGTTCCTTCAATTGTTTCCCACATTTTGTACTTGAAGAGGCCAAAATTAGTTCAAGAAATGCATTCAAAGTCATTTCCATAAAACGTTTTAACCAAAGAAAGAAACTGCTTGTCTGATCGAAAAGTGCACTGCAATCGCATTGGGCAAATAGGTGCAATCAAAATGTATAAATGAATTTACTATAGGCACTAAACAAGGCATTGCGATCGTAACACCTATACACGCATGATCACAAGCCTCTATTATCGTAAGTTGCAATTTGGTTCTCAAGTTTTGCTCATTTTCCCAATCAAATCCTTCCTCTCAATTCTAATCCTTTGTGTTCCAATTACATACAATCGACTCCCGCCTTCAATAATCATTCCTTATTTTAAATCAACTTTGGATATTTATAATTTGGTCCCCTATCTTTGAAAATCTTCTCTTTTGCTAGTTTTCATTCATTTCTTCTTAATTCACTTCTAATCATCGAGTTTCAACTAACAAACAACATATATTAGATATTAAGCTATAATTATCAGAAATACTCCCAAATATCCATATTTTATGATCTATATAAATACGTAAAATGCACTTATTAGTATCGACAACGACGTTGGATGGACTGTTGTCAAGAAGGCAACATCAATCCTTGACTAGTTCAAGGGACTATGGTGGTGTTGGTGTCAAATTTGACTAGTGGTAGTTAGATTTAGGGAGATCATCAGTAGGGATGATGGCAAAGATGGTTGCTAGCGATGATGACTTTGATATTGTAACATACCACCACAAGTGGTTGTGACAATGACAATAGTGGGGACAGTGTAACAATGTATGTTACGTGTGGTGGTCATGATGACGATGGTGACAACAAGAAGATGGTGGCGACGATGGTGATTGCGGTGATGGTGGAGGAAGCAGGTTGTATAACACTTTGTGTTAAAAAAAACGATTTAAGAAAATAGTAAGAAACATAGTATTTGGAGATGGTGTGTTGAAAAATAATTTAGTTTTTCATCTTTTTTGTGGAAAGTTCCCAAAATAAAAAAATAAAACGATGCGTAAGGCTCATTCCTTTGACAACACACGCTCATATTAAATGATCGGATATATATATATATCAAAGAGATAAGGATTCTATGTGCACCTATTTTCAAAAGATTACAAAAGAATCTGGTCCATGGAGTCATGAGCATAGAGTGGCTATTCAAAATGTCATAAAGATTATCAGAAGCATTCCATGTTTGCCAATATTAGACCCCACTGCATCAATTATTTTTGAAACCGATGCATCAGACATTGGTTTTGGTGGTGTCCTCAAACTGGTTCCAAAAGAGTCCAATCAAGAACAGTTAATCTGATTTCATTTTGGTGTTTGGACTGACCCCAAAGAAATCAGTCAACTTTGAAAATGAAATTTTATCAATTGCTTTATGTATTTCAAAATTTCAAAGTGATTTAATCAATAAAATTTTTGTTAATAAAATATTGTAAAGCATCCAAAGATGTTTTACAAAAAAATGTCAAAAATTTTGTTTTCAGACAAATCTTTGCCAGGTGGCAAGCAATATTATCAAGTTTTGAATTTGAAATTTTATATATACAAAGATCTTCAAACTTTTTTGCAGACTTCCTCACAAAAGAATTCTTACAAAAAAGAAAATTGTATGAAAAATTAGAGAAATATAAAAATTAAGTGAAATATTCAAAGAAGAAAATATGGAATCTTTTTCCTCAAAGAAGAAAGATAAGAAAAATATTCAAATTCTAATTTATTCGATTGATGATTACATCCAAAATTCATGCAAAGATTCAAAATTTGCAGAGCATTGCTCTTCTGCTTCTAAAAAAATCACTTTACCTCAAAAACCTCATCTTCTCAAACTTAGAAAAATATTTCCAAAGAATACCCTTCAAATTTCAGAAAAACCCTCTAAATAGGATGTGGAAAATTATCATATATCAATCCTCCATCAACTTTTCAATATTTTACAAAACATGTTCATATTCCTGTTTTCGAGATGGAAATATCTTGGATTCATAGGTATTGTAACGACCCGACCTTGTTCCGAAATCGTTATCATATCATACGTACTATCCGCTCTGGGAGGGCCTAGGCCCATCTTTTACCTCATCGCTTTCTGACGCGTCCCCCAGGATTCGAATAAAAGACCTCCATCATATGGGAGACTTAAGTTGCATCCTGGTACTAATTGGTTTATGGAGGTCTTGTGTTCGAATCTTGGGAGACGCGTCAGAAAGTCGTGAAAGGTAAGATGGGCCTAGGCCTTCCCAAAACAAACAGTACGTATCATATGATAACAATTCCGGCACAAGGTTAGGCCGTTACAAAAAACCGGTGGAGAAATTATCTCAACTTAGAAGAAAAGCAAGAGATAATGAACTCTCAATATAATAAAACTAGAGAAAATAACAATTTTTCTGTTCTTATTTACAGTATCATCAAACATTTCGTCGGAGTACCTGTCGATTTAATTGACAATCCAAAATTCTTATGAATCTTCGATGTTCAAAACTTCACAAATTTTGATGGTATAAAGACATGTTCTTATCACGTGTCATAGTACGTAAGGATTGTAATCAATCTTATTGGAAAAAAAGATTTATAGCTAGACTTCCAAAACTCTTTGCAGAAAGAGTTAAGACTTCAATTAGAAGTCAACATCAAGAAAATATTCCATATGATGAACTTTCTCATGGACAGATTATTCATTTTATTAATAAAGAAGGTCTTGTACTTTGCAATAATTTAAAGCTCAAAGCCTAATTAAAAACAGAAAGATCTGAAAGTCATAAAGAACTAAGATCATTCCGTGGAAATATGACCTTGAGAAAATAATTTCTCCTTCTTCAAAAATGAAAAGAAAAAGTTTTCCCTCTTACAAAAGAAGAAAACATTTTCAAAAGGAAAAGAATTTTCAAAAACCTTCTTATTCAAAAAATAATTCTAAAAACGGATTTTCAAAGAAAAAGTTTTAAAAACCCTCTAATGTCACTTGCTGGAAATGCAAGCAAATATGAAATTATTTCAATAAATGTCCTATGAAAAGCAAGATTAATAATTTTCAAATAGATGAAAATATTAAGCTTGAACTACTCTTATTAATTCTTCTAAAGAAGGAAATTCTTCTGATTCTAAATTAGAAATGATTTATCAACATCAAGAAGATTCTGATGTTGAGACTAGTTCATGTTCCTTATCCTCCTCTTCAAATCAATCTAAAGAAATTTGTGGTTGTAAAACAATAAATGTCCTTACCAAAGAAGAAGAACTTATTCAAAAGATAATTGAGAAAATTAAAAATCCTCAACTAAAGAAAAAGTTCAAATCTCATAATCCTTCAAAATCTTATGAATATGATGATCCTCATAGTATTAATAATATTATGAGTAGATTTAAAATTGAATCTTCAAAATTTTCCAAATCATCCGGTTCTGATTTAAGATCGGAAATCAATGAGATAAAATCTCAAATTTCTATTCTTCAAAATCAAATGAAAGATGTTAGAGTGGAAGTAGTTCTCTTGAAAACCAAACAAGAGAATCAAATCATTTATGATTCTGATTCTTCTGGACAAAACGAAGTTGCTTCTCAATCCTCAAAAATTTCTCAAACTGAAAAAGAAAAGGTTAATGTCATTAGCCATATTCAACTTCAAAAGTAGTCTTGTCAAATGGATATCCTTATCAATAACGAATTTAAACTTCATACTAGAGTTTTCATTGATTCTGGCGTAGATCAAAATTGTATTAGGGAATAATTAATCCCTATAAAATATTTTGAAAAAATCACTGAGCATCTTTATGGTGCTAGTGAAAAAAGATTGAATATTCAATACAAACTTTTAAAAGTTCATGTTTGCAATTCAAATATTTTTATTTCGAAAAAACTACTGAACGTCTTTATGGCACTAGGGGAAAAAAATTAAATATTCAATACAAACTTTCAAATACTCATGTGTGTAATTCAAATATTTATTTTAAAAATATATTTTACATTGTCAAAGATTTAGACCAAAAAGTTATTCTAAGCACTCATTTTATTATTCAAATTTATCGTTTTCAAGCTGATTCAAAATCATTAACTAAGAATATTTTTTATCAAGAAATTGTTTTTAAATTTACAAATCCTTCTTTTTACAAAGATGTTAATTTTTTTTGAAAGAAGAGTCTATTTCAAAATTATTAGCAATATTAATTATAAGAAAAAACATATTCAATTTTTTAAGAGATAAGATTGCAGCGAATCAAGGACAATTGAAAAATTCTTCTTTTCAAAAGCAAATCTTTCTTTTTCAAAAGCGTATCAAGCACGAAATATTCTCCACTATTCCAAATGCTTTTTGGAATATGAAAAAACATGTGGTGTCCCTACCATATAATCATGATTTTCATGAATCAAATATTCCTACAAAATCTCATCATATTCAAAGGAATAAAGAATTACTTAATCACTATATCAAGGAAATCATTGATTACTAGATAAGAAACTTATCCAACCAAGTAAATCACCATGGAGTTGTTTG
The DNA here is from genome assembly GCA_903798255.1 of Fraxinus quadrangulata. Lineage (NCBI taxonomy): Eukaryota > Viridiplantae > Streptophyta > Magnoliopsida > Lamiales > Oleaceae > Fraxinus > Fraxinus quadrangulata. The sequence goes on along the minus strand of CAIGRB010173158.1, from coordinate 4,494 downwards.
ACATTTTATGTCAACAATTCTACTGAAATTGAATGAGGAGTCCCTCATTTAGTTATCAATTATAAACCCCTCAATAAATCTCTTCAATGGATTAGATATCCATTACCTCTAAAGAAAGACCTATTGAATAGGTTATTCAAAGTCGTGATTTTCCCTAAATTTGATATGAAGTCAAGTTTCTGACATATTCAAATTAAAAAAGAAGATCGTTATAAGACTGTATTCAATGTTCCTTTTGGACAATACGAATGGAATGTTATACCATTCGATTTCAAATATGCTCTTTCTGAATTCCAAAAAATTATGAATCATATTTTCAATCCTTATTAAAATTTTATCATTATATATATAGATTCTCCCTTAAATTGAGGAATTGATTACACATTCCTTTCAAAAATCATGGTATTAATTAAATAAATAATTAAGCAGATAATTAAATAAATTAAGTTCACAATATCATACCATTTATGGTCACATTTACGTACTAGTCACAATCTGCGTCATAGTTATGAATCACAAATTTTATATTAATTGAGCACAAATTATTTTCGATTACAAATTATCATATTAATTGGTTACGACTTATTTATCGGTTACAAAGACACAAAATGTATGTCACAATTACAAATTTGATCACAAATCACACATTTTTTTTAAATAACATATTATTTATTGATCATAATTTATTTATTTTATTAATCACGACTACCGAATAATTGGTCACTACTGCTCTTCATCTAGCCTATTCCGCCCTACCACCACTCCCACCACTATTGGCACCCCAAAAAAATATTAAGGTCACCTCACCACCACCGCCTCCAAATGCACCGCACACAAATCAACACCACAAACCATCACCACCGTCTCCAACCTATCACTACCACCTCCAAACTCACCACACACACATATTAGTACACATACATATAGATCGCCACTGCCACATAAAGTAGGACACAAAAAGCAGTGGCCATACACATAGATCAGTACATAGGAAGTAGCTTTGACGGCCCATGGTCGCTGGAAATCAATAAACAGGAAGCACTACTATTGCAGATTTAATAGCAGAATCCATGCTAAGTTAATTACTATGCTCAATTTTTTTGAAGATTTCACCTATCATGCACCATGCACCACCCAGCCAGACACAGCAACTACATTAATCCATACATATTCCCCCCGAATCAAGGAGGCTTCAATGAAGAAGGCATGTGCTATGAGACCCATAACAAGAAGAAAAATACTGGCTGTAAGTCACAAGCATATTAAATGGAGCAATAATCAAATCATCCTTTTTAAGCATTAAAAAATAATTAACCATCATTTTCTTCTTATTTAATTAACATTTTATAAAAATATCAACACACATTACCACAATAAATTGATCGATCAAATTGTTAGTAACTTTCAAAAGACTACATATTCACCCAGCCAAATTTTTCTCAAAAAACGAATAACAATTTGAGAGAGCAGTTCCTCCTAAATAGAAAAACTATACCTAAAGGATTGGGGAAGGACGAGAAGTCAAGGAAGGTCGAGGAAGTCGAAAGTATGTTTAAGGAGAAATTTGCTGCGGTCTGAAATCAAAGGGATCAGTGGAATTGTTGTTTGATTGGCCAACATTAACGCTATCTAGCAAATGAGGGAGTAGGGAAGTGGCGACGAGATTGTCGAAAAGGTCCTCGCCAAAGAGCACATCGTAAGGTTCGAATTTGAGAGAGGAGGTGTCAACGTACAACGTAGGCCGGCACAACCTCATTACTCTGAAAGCCAGCAAGTGCTCCGCTTGCCATGTACCACGTTCAAAAAGTAATATAATAGTGTGTAGAGTGTCAAACCCACGAGGACTACGTATTCAATCGAGTTTAAATTAATAATAACCTTAATCGAATAAGAAAATATTCCATATGATGAACTTTCTCATGGACAGATTATTCATTTTATTAATAAAGAAGGTCTTGCACTTTGCAATGATTTAAATCTCAAAGCCTAATTAAAAACATAAAGATCTGAAAGTCATAAAGAACTTGGATCATTCCGTGGATAATATGACCTTGAGAAAATAATTTCTCCTTCTTTAAAAATGAAAAGAAAAAGTTTTCCCTCTTACAAAAGAAGAAAACATTTTCAAAAAGAAAAGAATTTTCAAAAACCTTCTTATTCAAAAAATAATTCTAAAAATAGATTTTCAAAGAAAAAGATTTAAAAACCCTCTAATGTCACTTGCTGGAAATGCAAGCAAATATGAAATTATTTCAATAAATGTCCTATGAAAAGCTAGATTAATAATTTTCAAATAGATGAAAATATTAAGCTTGAACTACTCAATCTTATTAATTCTTCTAAAGAAGGAAATTCTTCTGATTCTAAATTAGAAATGATTTATCAACATCAAGAAGATTCTGATGTTGAGACTTGTTCATGTTCCTTATCCTCCTCTTCAAATCAATCTAAAGAAATTTGTGGTTGTAAAACCATAAATGTCCTTACCAAAGAAGAAGAACTTATTCAAAAGATAATTGAGAAAATTGAAAATCCTCAACTAAAGAAAAACTTCAAATCTCATAATCCTTCAAAATCTTATGAATATGATGATCCTCATAGTATTAATAATATTATGAGTAGATTTAAAATTGAATCTTCAAAATTTTCCAAATCATCCGATTCTGATTTAAGATCAGAAATCAATGAGATAAAATCTCAAATTTCTATTCTTCAAAATCAAATGAAAGATGTTAAAGTGGAAGTAGTTCTCTTGAAAACCAAACAAGAGAATCAAACCATTTATGATTCTGATTCTTCTGGACAAAACGAAGTTGCTTCTCAATCCTCAAAAATTTCTCAAACTGAAAAAGAAAAGGTTAATGTCATTAGCCGTATTCAACTTCAAAAGTAGTATTGTCAAATGGATATCCTTTTCAATAACGAATTTAAACTTCATACTAGAGTTTTCATTGATTCTGGCGTAGATCAAAATTGTATTAGGAAATAATTAATCCCTATAAAATATTTTGAAAAAACCACTGAGCATCTTTATGGTGCTAGTGAAAAAAGATTGAATATTCAATACAAACTTTTAAAAGTTCATGTTTGCAATTCAAATATTTGTTTTAAAAATATATTTTACAATGTCAACGATTTAGACCAAGAGGTTATTCTAAGCACTCTTTTTATTATTCAAATTTATCGTTTTCAAGCTGATTCAAAATGATTAACTAAGAATATTTTTGATCGAGAAATTGTTTTTAAATTTACAAATCCTTCTTTTTACAAAGACATTAATTTTTTTTGAAAGAAGAGTCTATTTCAAAATTATTAGTAATATTAATTATAAGAAAAAACATATTCAATTTTTTAAGAGATAAGATTGCAGCGAATTAAGGACAATTGAAAAATTCTTCTTTTCAAAAGCAAATCTTTCTTTCTCCAAAGCGTATCAAGCACGAAACATTCTCCACTATTCCAAATGCTTTTTGGAATATGAAAAAGCATGTGGTGTCCCTACCGTATAATCATGATTTTCATTAATCAAATATTCCTACAAAATCTCGTCATATTCAAAGGAATAAAGAATTACGTAATCACTATATCAAGGAAATCAATGATTACTAGATAAGAAACTTATCCAACCAAGTAAATCACCGTGGAGTTGTTTGACATTTTATGTCAACAATTCTACTGAAATTGAATGAGGAGTCCCTCGTTTAGTTATCAATTATAAACCCTTCAATAAATCTCTTCAATGGATTAGATATCCATTACCTCTAAAGAAAGACCTATTGAATAGGTTATTCAAAGTCGTGATTTTGTCTAAATTTGATATGAAGTCAAGTTTCTGACATATTCAAATTTAAAAAGAAGATCGTTATAAGACTGTATTCAATGTTCCTTTTGGACAATACGAATGGAATGTTATACCATTCGATCTCAAATATGCTCCTTCTGAATTCCAAAAAATTATGAATCATATTTTCAATCCTTATTCAAATTTTATCATTATATATATAGATTATCCCTTAAATTGAGGAATTGATTACACATTCCTTTCAAAAATCATGGTATTAATTAAATAAATAATTAAGCAAATAGTTAAATAAATTAAGTTCACAATATCATACCATTTATGGTCACATTTACGTACTAGTCACAATCTGTGTCATAGTTATGAATCACAAATTTTATATTAATTGAGCACAAATTATTTTTCGATTACAAATTATCATATTAATTGGTTACGACTTATTTATCGGTTACAAAGACACAAATTGTATGTCACAATTACAAATTTGATCACAAATCACACATTTTTTTAACTAACATATTATTTATTGATCATAATTTATTTATTTTATTAATCACGACTACCGAATAATTGGTCACTACTGCTCTTCATCTAGCCTATTCTGCCCTATCACCACTCCCACCACTATTGGCACCCCAAAAAAATATTAAGGTCACCTCACCACCACCGCTTCCAAATGCACCGCACACAAATCA
>CAIGRB010173155.1:0-37203 GCA_903798255.1 Fraxinus quadrangulata | reverse complement strand
TTCATTATTCAAAAACTCGTTTTCTCTTAATAATAAGCCATTGAATTTTAATCAACATTTAAAAAAAAAAAAATTGAACCAAAAGAGGCATTATCTCTGGGTCGAACAGAGATTGCTTGAGAATGTGTATTTGATTTATCGAGATTTATATGGCCACAAGAAACCAGAACACTAAAATGTTAGGACTGCGCTACATTACCGGTGCCCCTGGTAATGCCAAGGGAAGTATAACTCAAAATGTTAACCTAAATAAGAAATGGAAGATGCTACACGTACAGGGCTGACGTGTCTGTCCCCCTAGAACGTACATGGCCAACGTTTATGTGCATCATTATTCATAAGAAATTGGATATAGAGTAATAGTGATAGATACAAATAAGAGTTTTGCTAGTGGTACCTAAAGTGTTACACTCTCTTTATATGGGGGTATGATCCATTTAAATAAAAAAATATTTTATACAAGCGGGTCTCACCTCATGTGAGGGGGAAGGAGGTGTAACCCCTTAGATACTTCTTTTGATGTACCGCTACAAAATCCTATAAAAAAATAGTTTGCTAGATGTATAATTTTGTTAGATATACAATTTTAGTAGATGTACATTTGTGTACACCTTCCCATACACTCCCTCTTTTGTGGCAAAAGAGTAGGATTGTTGGAGAAATCAAAGGGAATGATGGTGACATGTGATAGAATGTAAGGGAAGATATACACAAGAGTGTAAATGTAATATGATTCTTTAAATAAAATTTTTGAACACATTATTTATATCAAGCACTCAAAATTTAGCACCACTTCTTTACGAGAATCGAGAATAATAAATACGCATATTTTGTGAATTTTTTATTAATTAAAATTTTTAAATGAAGTAATTAATATTATTAGGAATTTATTTAGCCTCCTTTTTGGAATAAATTATAAACGATTTATTTATAAATAGAGAAAATAAATGATGAATATATAAATATTATTTACATATTCATTGAAATGTGTAATTACACAAGAAAATCTATGAGTTTATGAATTTTGCTAGACAAAAGTGTTAAGGAATTTTAATAGCACATATTCCANATAGAGAAAATAAATGATGAATATATAAATATTATTTACATATTCATTGAAATGTGTAATTACACAAGAAAATCTATGAGTTTATGAATTTTGCTAGACAAAAGTGTTAAGGAATTTTAATAGCACATATTCCAAGGTTTGTACCATACGAGGGAGCACGTTCAAAAGTTTGAAAGAACCCACTTCGATAACGTTTATCCATTTAACATGTCCGTTGCAGCAGCTTTTGTATTTATCCTTTACATTTATAAAAACATTGCCTGACATGTGGTCCAATCTGTGCCACTAAGATTTTCAATTTCTGATTTTTTTTCTTCTTCTTTAATATATTCAGATTTTATTATTAGCCCAATGGAATTAAAATTTTAATTACATTGAGATCTATAACTTTATAATCATACATTTCATCATTTTTTTATATCAAAAGTTAGTAATAATATGATTTTATTCCTTACCAAACATGGACTTATATTGTTCAATTTTTTGATATTGTGTGTATTAAACCAACTATTCAAATGACGTATGATGTGGTACGAGGTGGATGTCAAGTCTCAAACTTTCCGAGTATAATAAATAAAGTGTTGTCCTAATTTCAATGTTATTTAATTATTCTAGATCAATAAATACTGCATACCTTGAAAATTTTATAAAACCTTTATACATTTAAAATTCTCAAAACCAATGAATATTATATTTCCTACAATTAGATTGGAGATGAGCATAATCTAAACATTATCTAACTCTTTGTTGATGGAGGATTGAAATTGCAAAAGATTTGAAACAGAAATTGAGCATAGAAACTGGAAGTGTTATATCCTAGGGCCAATTAATTTTGGACATAACCTAGGACATAAACACTGATAATATATATAATTGATGCATTTTATTTATGACGGATATATTACTTAATTGAATTAATACTCTAATAAATTAAATAATAGAATTCGTAGATTCAAGTTTTGGTAATTTGTTAATTACAATAAGTTGTGATTGTGGGATACAACTTACATATGACTAGATTTTTAATTATTCATAGTCGTAAGTAATAATAAGATGCGGATATCGTTAATATAGATAGATTATCATGTGTGACTTTTTTTTTTTTATTTAAGTAAGTAACTGATCTCACAAGTTAAAGTATAGTGACATTTAAATGAACATGTTGATATTTTGTTATAGAATAAAACATCGAAGACCCGCTGGGGAGATTTCACATGGATAACTATTTGAGTGTCAGTGGTTAATCTCTAACGTTCGGTAATAGAATTAGTCCTTCGACTTAAGGTCATCATAGTGTCTTTTATGAGAATAATCATATTTTGGTGATATTGAATATTACTCTATCAAGGGTCAATAGAGGATTCATCATTCTCAGATAGTAAGAATTATGATCTACATTTCATTCAATTAAGTTGATAACGAAAGCTTTGGTCAAAGTGTACTCATAAGTTGATTTTTTTTTTTGACTTACTAATGCTTAATAGTGGAATGAAAGATACGATTGATAATTGAAATTGACACATATCTATATCTCGTAATTGATCAGATCATATTGACGAAATGATTATAATTTCACGGTAAACGAACAAATTAAATTTTGTCATGCTACATGACATTTTCCGTCACATGTATTGCCCGACACATTACTAATGTCAATTTTGAACGACGGATGTGAATTAATAATAAACTAAAAGAAAGTATTTTAATTTATCGATTTTGATTATATCAAAATAATACTTCACGTCGTTGGTATCAGGATCGAGAATCTAATGGATCATACACAAAATGAGAACTAGAAGAATAAGTATGTATTTGTCTCCCATTATTGAGAGAAAAATAGAACAATGAATAGTATTTTTTTTTTGAGAATGTGTGGTCGAAAAGTAAAATAACTTTATTAGTTTGTTTGTAGATTATTTTATTGGGTGAATATGTGGTGAAGAATCTTACTGTAGCAAATAATTTTTTAGATTTATTGTAGACAAACAGAGGCTAAATTGGTTCCCAACATATTCTATAAGTTCGAGCCAAAAAATTTAAGGACTTCAAGATTGAAATTTTACTGTAGCAAATAATTTTTTGAAATAATGGTAGACAAATGGGGCTAAGATTCACCAATTAATTAATTATCAATATTGGACAATTAATTAATTGAGTTGCTTGTTAATAATCCACATTTAATTCATGGACCAATTTTAATTAATTGAATTAATTAAATATTTGATCAAGTTAAGTTTAGGAGACAGACCAAACATATTTGAACCTTTATTAATAGGTTGCTAAGGTTTGAAAAATCATAACACAATACAATTATATTCTTGCTAGCATATGAAAAGAAAAATCATAGTTCTAAATCTTGTTTTTCTATGTGGATTTTCATTGGAGGTTGATTAATTGGACAACCGTGAATTGCAAATCGGAATAGTTCTTCAAGAAATTCATCAAATATATAATTTTTTATCATAATTTCTATCTATATCTAAGTAGATTATTCGTGCGAAATTCGCAGACGTACGAGATCGTTGACAAGTAATATAATTGAAGAGTTGAAAGTATTGTCCCACGGGAAATAAATTTAATTCAAGTTTACTAACTTTTTATGGGATTCGAATTATGTAAACAAAAGATAGTTCGATTTTATTTTATGTCTAATTAATTTAAGAAAGCTTTAAAAATGTGATTTTTATCAATTTAATAATGATTGTATTGGATCTCGAATCCGCCTATTGCTATCTATTTCAATTCTTGATTTGTAATCTAATTTCGTTCATGCGTTCTTGACAATCGATAAAACAATAATATATAATTTTCTTTTCCAACAAAAAATAAATCTATCCTAACCATGACCCCGAATTCGAATAATTAGAATGCATTAAAGTTTAGATTATCTATATGATGGCACATGTGATAAATATTTTTATTGTATATATGTTAATTTTGTCACGTTCTAAACTTATTATGAGTTTCTCAATACTACAATAAGTAACTAATTATCTATTTGGTAGCCAATCAATTAAATAATGCAATGGGTATGCACAATTTATCAAGAAACGCAAAAAATACACTAAATTATTAGTCTTAAATTAAAACAAATAAACAAATAGGGTTCATCTTTATCCAATACAAAAGCGGATCTAGACTAACATGTTAATATATAAATTACAAGAAGAATAATAAAAAAATATCGCCTTGATCATGAAATAAATCAAAAGACGTTAATCTTCAAACTCAATGTTAAATTCTTCAAAATTGTGATGTAATTGACCTTCAATTATTTGTTATGGCTTAACCTCCTCTCTCAAAATATAGTAACTAGCCTATTGTTCTTGATGAATTTGATGATGCTATTATGTATGAAGAGGCGAGAGATTTGTTTTCAATGTGTATCCATCGTTATCTATTTATAAGAGCAAGAAAATAGGTCAAAATCGTGTCCAATTGGTTTCCAAAAGAATTTGAATCGTGAAAAAAAACTAAATATTCGTCTGCGAAAAGGGCCTCTGCGCGTGCGCACCGGTATAACTACCGCGCGCACCATAGAAACAAATAGCTCTTGCGTTGGGGAAAATAGGGTGCCCTGCACACGCCATGAATTGCCCACGCGTGCGAGCATGTTCGTCTCTGAGCAACTTTCGGTATTTTGGTCATAACTTTTTCCACGGGTATCTGATTGAGTTGATTCAAAATGGGTTGGAAATATAATTCAAAGGGCTACAATTCTTCTAAATAGAAAATATTTTCAATTCGAACGTTTGCTATCCAAAAACTGGGTCTCAAGTTGAGGCTAAAAATCTGAAGCATAACTTCTTCGCCCGGAAATTGATTTGTGAAAATACTTCAACTATATTTCACTCATTTGACCCCCAATTGCATCCACTCGATCCTATATAATCTTCAATCATTGTTTTGTGTTTCGAATCAACTATTGAATATTTACACTTTAGTCTCCAAATTTTGAATTTCCTTCGTTTTCTCATGTTTTTCATTCATTTCTTCCAAATACACCAATTTGCATTGAGTTCAACTTAACAAACATAATTAACACAAAATTAAGTTATAACTCATCCAAATCACTAACAAATATTCTAATTTAACGGTCTAGATAAGTGTACAAAATATACTTATCAAACACCCCAAAACTTGAACATTTGTTTGTCTTAAAACAAAATTATAACCTAACTTAACCAAAAAAAACTTAAATACACGTATAGTTAGAAAATTTGCTTTTTGTCTCAAAATTGGAATGCATGTATAAAAATATGAATTGCTACAAAATTAAAATGCTAAAATTAATTTCTTCTTATCCATTGTAAAATCAACGTGTGTGTGTGTGTGAAAATTCATGTCAAGTATCATAAATTTATAAAGTGATTCAACCCGACCCTTTATGGTCAAATGTTTCCTTTCTTCACTCGTAATATAAACACCCCAAACTTCATTCTTTTCACTCTTTCCCCAAAATGTGATATAAGGTTACATTTTTAATATAATACTAATCATTACCCTCTCTAGTTTGGTTCGATTTTACTAATTGTAGTTCAACACATCAATAAATGCGAATTCTCCTTATTTTTTTATTGCTTCAACATCTAAAAATCAATTAAGCTAATAATCTCTTGTCCAAATTTTAAATTTTCTCAAAAAAGTATTTGGGGATTAATCAAAGCATCTAATAATATTTTTTTTCTTTTTTTTTTATTTCCTAGTTTCATTTTTTTTTCATCTTATGTGCATACTTCTCTCCATTAAACTTTCTAAATGACCCTTGTAGCGAACTTTTAGTCGATGACTTCTAAATCAAGTGACTATAGAGCACTAGATTTTAGATACCCTTACAGACTTAATCACTCGAGTTATAAAGGCTACGAATATAAGTTTCACAATAAAACGATATTTTCTCTTTTTTCATGCAATGATTAGTGCAATACTCCCTATTAAATACTTATTCTCAAAAATCATTCTCTAATTTAAGATTTTTACCTAATTTTCTTTTTATTGGCTTTAGACAATCCACACAAAATTTAGTACATATGAAATTTACATATATCTCAATGTCTCCCTACAACAACTCAATTACCCCAAAACTATCCTAGAATTGGTTTAAAGATATATAATTTAGTGGTTATTTGGATTTATCATCTAAAGTTCACTACTTTTTTTTTTTTTTTACATATTCAAATTTTGAATCAAACTATTTCTTCATGATGCAAAACATAAATCTTGTGAGCAAAAATATTCAATTTCACATGAATAAGCATAAATCAACCTTAACACGTAACGTTTTCACAATTTATAATCTAATACACGATTCCAAATATATGCATTATGGTAAGCAAAATTCTCTAACCCACACAAGCACATAAAAATAAAAATAAAGCTAAAAATAGATTTTTTTTTCACTCGAACATGTACACAAACCAATAAAAACTTAATGTTTTTCACTCCCAAACTTATAACAGATATTGTCCCCAATGTCTAAAAAATATAACATGCAATATATAAAAAATAAGGGCAAATAAGAGAATTAAGTACTTTCCTGATATATATTTGAAGGTGGTAGATGGACTGGTATGAAAGTTCTGACTCACTTGATATATTTTTTCCCTTCTCCAATGTGTTCATGTGACATGTTCCTTCAAAATAGTAAAAATCAATCATAACATGAAATAATTTGTAGTAAGCTCATGCATACTTTAAAGGGAAATAAGGGGATGAAGATACCCTATACTACTAAAAGCAATAAAAATTGCTAATTATATAACTAAAAAGTAAAATAAATAAAAAGAAAGAAAATTGGGTTGTGTCCCAATAATCGCTTATTTATAATCATTAGCTTGATTTTGATGTTCGATATCATGGAATTCTGAAGAAAGCTTTTGATACCTTGTTTTTTTTTTCCATTGATTTTCCAAATCTTAACCCTGTCTCATTCAATGTGATATGATTTGCCTATTCAATCCGATTCGAAATCAACTATGTAGACTTCTTCCCTTTCAAACTTAATCACAAATTCAATTGTTGGACAATAGATGATGTCAAAAGAATGTGCGTTAACTTCATTATCATTAATTGTCACTTCTTCGCTTGGTTCCTTTGTAATTAGTTTGTCATCCTTTTTATGCTCTTATTCAACAATTTATATCTCCTCAAGTTGAATGGTCGGTTTACAGTCTAAATTCATCGGCAATGGTAATTCTTTCCTTCCAACCTTTTCAAATGGATTCTATCCCCATATTTTAAATTCGCCATAGAATACAGAATTTCCTGTGCGTATTTTGCTTTCATCCAATATAACAAGTTCATTATGATGTTTTGCAAGTGTCTCTTCATTCAATAGGGGATGTCCAACCCCTTTAAGAATGATGTCGTCCACGGGATGTGTAGATACATATTTGCCCTCAGGCATATATCCTTCATTAGATTTGTCATTTGCTTATTTTCGACATCTTAAATATTGTTTAAACCACAGAAGATTGGACATAAAGGGATTAGTACCTGTATACAAGCATTGCTCAGTATAATGCATTCCATTACAAAGCTCACAATTTATGTCTTCTACAAGTATATCCTCATCATCCATATTGAGATTACGTGTTGTAAAAACTTTACTCCCTTGCCATCAATAGAATCCTACATATACCGTTGAACAGTATCTAAAAGAATACCAAGCACAAAAGAGATCAGGGTGAGTAGCCAAAATTGACAAAAGTAAAATAAATAAATAAAATTCAAATCCTATATAAACTAATAAACTCAAATTAAATAATTTATTCACCTGTAGCGACGCCAAAAAGTTGTTCGTGCGAAACTCGCAAGCGTACGAGATCGGGGACAAGTGATAGAATTTATGAGTTGAGAATATCGTCCCACATGGAATACTAACTTTTTATCAGATTCGAATTATGTAAACAAAAGAGAGTTTGATTTTATTTTATATTTAATTAATCTAAAAAAGCTGTAAAAATTTGATTTTTATGAATTTGATAATGATTGTAATGGATCTCGAATCTGCCTATTGTTATATATTTCAATTCTTGATTTGTAATCTAGTTCTGTTCATACGTTCTTGACAATCGATAAAATTATGATATATATAATTTTTTTCCCAAGACAAATTATATCTATCTTAATCATGACCCAAATCTATTAGTAACCCGAATTCGAATAATTAGAATACATTAAAGTTTAAATTATCTATATGATTGCACATGTGATAAATGTTTCTATTGCACATATGTTAATTTTGTCGCGTTCTAAACTTATTGTGAGTCTCCCAACACTACAATAAGTAACTAATTATCTAATTGTTGGCTAATCAATTAAATAATATAATGAGTATGCAAAATTAATCAAAAAACACAAGAAATAAACTAAACTATTAGTTTTGAATTAAAACAAACGAATAAATAGGGTTCATCTTCATCCAATACAAAAACGGATCTAGCATAACATGTTAATATATAAATTACAAGAAGAATAATAGAAAAATATCACCCGAATTATGAAATAAATCAAAAGATGTGATCTTCAAACCCAATGTTGAATTCTTCAAAATCTTGATGTAATTGACTTTTAATTCCTTGCTATGGCTTAATTTTCTATTTCAAAATATAACAACTAGCCTCTTGTTCTTGATGAATTTGATGATACTATTATGTATGAAGAGGCAATAGAGGTTTTTTTTTTCCAATGTGTATCCCTCGTTCTCTACTTATAAGTGCCAGAAAATAGGTCAAAATCGCGTCCAATTTGGTTTCCAAAAGAGTTTGAATTGCGATAGAAAACTAAAGATTCGTCTGCGAAAAATGCATGTGCACGCGCATCTAATGTGTGCGCCCCGTAAACCAAATGGCTCTCTAGTTGGGGAAAATAGGGTGCTGCACACTCACCATGAGTTGCCCGCGCGTGCGTCCAGGTTTGTCTCTGAGCAGTTTTCTGTATTTTAGTCATAAATTTCTTTACACGTATCTGATTGAGTTGATTCAAAATGGGTTGAAAGATAATTTAAATAGCTATAATTCTTCTAGAAATAAAAGTTTTGTAATTCGAACGTTTGTTATTCGAAAAATGGGTTTCAAGTTGAGACTAAAATTCGAGAGCATAACTTTTTTGGCTGGAAATTGATTTGTGATAATACTTCCACTATATTTCACTCATTTAACCTCCAATTTCATCAACTTGATCCTATATGATCTTCAATCACCATTTTGTGCTCCAAATCAACTAATTGATATTTACACTTTGGTCCTCAAACTTTGGATTTCCTTCGTTTTCGCACGTTTTTTGTTTATTTCTTCCAAATCCACCAATTTGCATTGAGTTCAACCTAACAAACATAATTAACACAAAATTAAGCTATAACTCATCTAAATTACTAACAAATACTCTAATTTAATGATCTAGATAAGTTACTTTAATTCTGAATATAAAAAAAAGATGGAAATTTGGGATTGTTCGTGAGCTAAGTTGAGTTTTTTGGGCTTATTATTATTATTTTTTAAAAATTTTTACAACATGTGATTTTTTGTAAAATTAAACTTAAAAACAAGAAAGGGAAAAATTCATAAATACTTGGAAAGAAATTACAATTTCATATTTTACTATAGTTTATAAAAATAGACTGATTTGCAGACTTTCCATTTTTTGTGTGGTAACTGAAAACGCTCAGAACTACACGGCCTCCAATCAATGCATTGTAGCTAAAGATATGGAATCTCAAATTCAAAATGGGTGTGACATTGCGATACCAATTGAAGTGAAATTCGGAATTTCACAGCAACATCGAAGAACTCATTCTTCATATGGAGTACAAAAATAGTTGAAATTAAAAAACCCCCACCCGCGTTCATCGGGGTGCTTGAAGGGCTCGTTTTCCCACAATTCATTAACTATGTAAGTATTTAATACAGTTTTTATATAAACAAATTTGTGGGTTTCTGCGTTTACATGGTTGTCTGCCTGAACTGCTAGTGTTTTGTAATGTACATTTATTTCTTTGTGATTAGTTGTTAATTCTTGAAATTGATCTATACGTGATATTTCATTTAATGTGTGTTATACCATGAAACCTACTGCTGAATGCTTATAGTGCTCTTAAGATTTGTGATTTTTCTTTGGATAACGAGTTCATGACAGAATATTTCGTTTCGTTTTATATTTTTCGTGTGCGCGTGCACGGCCATTTCCGCAGATGAATTAGCAGTTTCCTTGCGATTCAAACTCTTTTAGAACTTAAATTAGACACGATTTTAACATATTTTCTAGTTCTTATAAATATAAAACAAGGGCTACACATTGAAAAAAAAACTTTTTTTCTTGCATCTTCATACACAATCGTATCATCAAATTCATCAACAACAAGGGTCAATTGCAATATTTTGAGAGAGAAGATCAAATCCTATCAAGGATTTGAATGTCAATTACATCAAGATTTTAACGATTTCAATCTTGGACTTGAAGATCAACATCTATTAAATTATTTCATGATCCGGGTGATATTTTTGTATTATTTTTCTTGTAATTTATATATTAACATGCTAAACTAGATCCATTTTTGTATGGGATGAAAATGAATCATCTTGTTTATTTGTTTTAATTCAAAACTAGTAGTTTAGTTTAACTCTTGTGTTTTTTTATTAATTTTGCATACTCATTGCATTATTTAATTGATTGGTCACCAATTAGATAATTAGTTGTTTGTAGTATTGAAAGACTCACAATAAATTTAAAACGCAACAAAATTAATATATGTGCAATAAATGTTTGAAATAATATTTATCACATGTACAATCATATAAATAATTTAAATCTTAATGCATTCTAATAATTCGAATTTGAGTTAAAAATAGATTTAGGTTGTGGTTTGGATAGAGTTAATTTGTCTTAAAAAAATTATATTTCATAATTTTATCGATTGTCAATGCATGAATGGAACTAGATTACCAATCAAGAATTGAAATAGATACCAATAGATGAATTCAAATCCAATATAATCATCCATAATTTGATAAAAACCAAACTTTTACAGCTTTCTTAGATTAATTTAGAATAATCACAAAATTAAAAATTCTTTTGTATTACATAATTCGAATTCTATACGAAACTAGTAAATTTGAATTGAATTTAATTTATGTGGGACGATACTCTTAATTCATCAATTCTATTACTGGTCAACAATTCCGTACGTTTGCGAGTTTCACATGAACAAGATTTTGGCACTGTTATCGAGGAATAAATATTTAATTTGAATTTATTAATTTATAGGGGGGAGGGGGTTGTCTTTGATGTACATTATAGATAAGAAAATGCATTCTTATGATGTGATGTAATGAAAAATATGTAGTTAAAAAATAAGGAAAAAATTTAAATTTGTGTTTAATATAATTTTATTGAAGAATGTATTGTTGAAAATGAGTTTTGAAAGAACGAATTTTTGTGAGAATGTATATCAAACATGGACTATATAGGATTCAAATTTATTTTATTTTATAATTTTTTGGGAAATTTTGACTACCCATCTTAATCTCTCTTGTGATTGGTATTCTTCCAGATACTATTCAACAATATATGTAGGATTCTAATGATGGCAAATGAGTAAAAGTTTTTGCAACAAGTAATATTGACATGGATGATGAAGATATGCTTGTCGAAAACATAAATTATGAGCTTTGTAATGAGATGCATTATATTGGGCAATGCTTGTATACATGCACCAATCCTTTTATGTTCAAACTTCTGCGCTTTAAACAATATTTAAGATGTCGAAAACAAGCAATTGAAAAATCTGATGAAAGCTACATGCCTGAGGACGAATATGTATCTACACATCCAGATGATGACATCATTATTAAGGGAGTTGGTCATTCCTTGTTGAACGAGGAGACACTTGCAAAATATTATAATGAACTTACTATGTTGGATGAAGGCAAAATACGCATGGAAGATTCCATAATCTTTGACGACTTTAAAAGGTAGGGATATAATCCACTTGAAATGGTTGAAAGAAAAGAATTACCATTGCCGATGAATTTATACTATGAACCGACTATTCAACTCGACGAGATATCAATTATTGAAGAAGAGCATAATGATAATGAAAATTTAATTACAAAGGAACCAAGCGAAGAAGTGGCAATTAATGATGATGAAATTAACACATATTCTTTAGACTTCATCGATTGTCTAACAATTGAATTTGTAATTAAGTCTGAGGAAGAAGAAGCCTACATAGTTGATTTCGAATCAAATTGAATAGGTAAGTCATATCACATTGAAGGAGGCAATGTTAAGATTTGGAGAATCAATGAAAAATGGATCAAAGTCAAAAAGAAACAAACTAAACAAGGTATCAAAAGCTTTCTTCACGATTCCATGTTGCGGAACATCAAATTCGAACTAATGACTATAAATAAGCACTTATTGGGAGGTAACTCAATTTCTTTCCTTTTATTTATTTTTGTTTTCTAGAATATAGGATTAGTATATTTCATTACTTTTAGTAATTTAGTAAATTTTATTACTTTTAGTAGTATAGGGTATTTTCATTCCCATATTTTCTTTTAGGTTGTGTTTGAGCTCATTATAAAATGTTATACATTATGATTGATTTTTTAATTATTTTAAAGGAACATTATACCTGAACACACTGGATAAGGGAAAAAATATAACAAGTGAGCGAGCACTCTCTCATGCGAATCCACATTACTTGCATATTTATACTAGGGGAGTACTTAGTTTCCTTTTGTACCTTTAATTTTTGTATATAGCTTGTTATATTTTTAACATTGAGGGTAATATTTATTATATGTTTGAGGGTGAAAAAATTGAGTTTTATTAGTTTGTGTGCTTGTTTGACTGTCAAAAAAATTGAAAATTGGAGAAAAAAAATAATGATTTATTTTCAACTTATTTATTGCTTTTGTGTGCTTGCATTTTGCCTACTAATTATGCATATAGTTGGAATAATTTATCATATTATAAATTGTGAAAAAAAATTATATGTTAGGGTTGATTTATGCTTGTTCATGTAAAATTTGATATTTTTGCGCACAAAATCTATGTTTTGAATCATGAAAAAATAATTTGATTCAAAATTTAAATAAGTTGAAAAAAATTTAATTAGTGAACATGTTAAATCAAATAACCATTAAATTATACATTTTTAAATTAATTCTAGAATAGTTTGGGAGTGATTGAGAATTCGTAGGGAGACTTTGAGATAATTGCGGATTCCAAGTGTGCTAAATTTTGTGTGAATTGTCTAAAGCCAATAAGATGAAAATTAGATGAAAAATTTTAAGTTAGAGGTTGATTTTTGAAAATAAGTGTTTAATAAGGGGCATTGTACTAATCATTGCATGAAAAAAAAAGAAAAAAAATATTGTTTCATTGTGAAACTTCTATTCGTAGTATTTATGATTTGAGTGATTAAGCTTACAAGGGTATTTAAAACCTGATGTCCTATAGTCATCTGACTTGGAAATCATTGACCAAAAGCTCGCTACAAGGATCATTTAAAAAGTATAATGGAGAGAAATCCATACATCAGATGAAAAAAAGGAAAGGAAAAGGAAAAAAAAATAAAAAATTATTACATGCCTTGATTAAGCCCAAAACACTTATTTGAGAGAATTTAAACTTTGAAAGTTGATTATTAACTTAGTTGATTTTTGGATGTTGAAATAGTAAAAAATAAGGAGAATCATCATTTGTTTAAGTGTTGAACTACAACTACTAAGATCTAACCAAATTAGATAAAGTCAGGATTAGTATATAAATTCAACCTTAAATTGCATTGGGAGATAGAGAAATAAATAAGTCTGAAATGTGAATCTCACGAGAGGATAACTAATAAATTAGAATATTGAGGGTTGTAATTTGATCATTTTATGAATTTATGATGCTTAACATGAATTTTCACACACATCGATTTTACATTGAATAAGTATAAATTAATTTTAGTATTGTGATTTTGTAAAAGTTCATAGTTTTAATACATATATTTCAAACCTAAGATCAAATATGAATTATCTAACCATGTGTGTTTAAAATTTTTGTTTAAGTTATGTTATATTTTTGTTTGAGGACAAACAAATGTTCAAGTTTATGGGTGCTTGATAAGTATATTTTGTACACATTTTAGGTCATTAAATTAGAGTATTTATTAATGATTTTGATGAGTTATAGCTTAATTTTATGTTAATTATGTTTGTTAGGTTGAACTCAATGCAAATTGATGGATTTGAAAGAAATGTACGATGAATATGTGAAAACGAAGGAAATTCAAAGTTTGTGAACCAAAGTGTAACATCCATTAGTTGATTGAAGATCATATACTCTCAATTAGATACAATTGGAGGTCAATAGAGTGAAATATAATTGAAATATTTTCATAAATCAATTTTCAGCTGAAAAAAGTTATGCTCCGAATTTTTAGTCTCAACTTAAGACCCATTTTTTGAATAACAAACATTTGAATTGAAAATATTGTATTTCTACAATAATTGTAGCTCTTTGAGATGGTTCTCCAACACATTTTGAATCACCTCAATAGGATTTTGAGAGATAAAGTTATGATCAAAATACCAAATGCTGTTCAGGACGATAGAGCGCAAAATAGCGCACGCGCAAGACACAATTTTTTTTGACCTGAGAGCCATTGGATCAATGGCACACGAGCATGCAATTTTCACTAATGAATCAGCAGTTACCTCTCGCAATTTAAACTCTTTTAAAACTCAAATTAGGCGTGATTTTGACATATTTCTTGGCTTTTATAAATACAAAATGAGGGTTATAGATTGAAAAAAAAAAAAAACTCTTTCTTGCCTCTTCATACTCAATAGTTTCATCAAATTCATAAAAAAGGGGTCAATTGCAATATTTTGAAAGGGGAGATCAAACTTTAGAAAAAAATTGAATGTCAATTACATCAAAATTTTGAAGAATTCAATCTTGGACTTGAAGATCAACATTTATTGGACTATTTCATGATTTGAGTGATATTTTTCTATTATTCTTCTTGTAATTTATTTATTAACATGTTAAGCTAGATCTGTTTTTGTATTGGAGGATGATAAATCCTATTGGTTATTTGTTCTAGCTCAAGACTAGTAGTTTAGTTTAAGTCTTGTGTTTTTTTGATTAATTTTGCATATTCTTTGAATTATTTAATAGATTGACCACCAATTAGATAATTAATTATTTGTTGTAGTATTGAAAGATTTACAATAAGTTTAGAACATGATAAAATTAACACATGTACAATAGATGTTAAGAATGATGTTTATCACGTGTGCAATCATATAGATAATCTAAATCTTAATGCATTCTAATAATTCGAATTCAGGTTAGAAATAAATTCAGATCATGATTATGATATAATTAATTTGTCTTAAAAAATAAAATTATATATCATAACTTTATCGATTATCAAGAACGCATGAACGGAACTAGATTACAAATCAAGAATTGAAATAGATAACAATAAGCGGGGTTCAAAACCCAATACAATCATCCATAATTTGATAAAAATCAAACATTTACAACTTTCTTAGATTAATTTAGAATAATCACAAAATCAAAAACTCTTTTGTGTTACATAATTCGAATTCCATACTAAACTAGTAAACTTAAATTGAATTTATTTCCTATGGGATGATCATCTTAATTCATCAATTCTATTACTTGTCAACGATCCCGTTAGCTTGCGGGTTTTGCACGAACACTAAGAATCACGTTTTTTTAACAAATCTAAATCCTAAGATTAAGGGCGTTACACCAATTTTTTTTTGGTAATTAGAGCTAGAGAGTCAAAGTCTGCTAATGTTTAATTGTGTTTGGACCAATTTTGTAAGTTCAATATTTTCTAGTGAATCATCTGATGGCATAGGTGCATGAAGGTTTTTTTTTCTCTTAAGGAAGTTTTTCCTTCGTAAACAATAATTAATGATTTTTTTTTCCTTCATGCCTTACTTGCTTTAATGATTGCTGTGCTAGAAAATTACTTTTCTATATACCTAGAGTAGATAATTTGTGACGTATTGGTAGATTATTTTTGGTAAATTTAAATTCCACACAGAATACCTAACTTCCTCTAAGTGTTAAGTGGATCGAAAAATCATTTTTTTCAATTGTAATCTGAGCCTAATTTCTGTTCTTGACTCAAGAAAGTTTAGATGAGTACTAGTTAGTCATTGTATGTTCATCCATACTTTTATGTAAGAATTTATGCTTACTGAAAGGTTGTGATGAAAGCTTCCCTAAAATCCATAGATGAACGAGTTTGGGTGAGTGTGGTGAACTGATGGACAATCCTATTTTTAATGGCTGATGGTGTTGATACATCGAGGAATATATCCCCTTGATCTAAAGATGAAGTAGCTCAATGTAGTTGGAATAGTAAAGTTGTTCATGCTATTTTTATGGCTATCTCACTTGAAAAGTTCAAACATGTGTCCTTGTTTGAGACTTCTAAGAAAGCTTAGGACATTCTTGAAACCACACATGAGGGAATTAAATTTGTGAAGAACTCTAAGCTTCAAATTATTCACCACTAGGTTTGTGAAAATCATAATGAAGGATGATGAATCTTTTGATGAATTCTATCCCAAAGTGAATGATATAGCTAACTCTAGCTTCAACCTAGGTAAACAAATTCTTGAGATTAGAATAGTCAGAAAGATTCTAAGATCTCTATGTGATAGGTTTAGACCAAATGTCACATCAATTGAGGAAAGCAAAGACTTAAAACAAGTTAAGATTAAAGAACTCGTGGAATCACTCCAAATGTATGAGCTTATCCTACTTTATTCTAAGAAATAAAAGTCTATTGCCCTCAACACTGTCAAGGAAGAGATTTTTGACAAGATTGATGATGAGACTCCAACAAATGAGTAGTAGCATATTTTTTTTAAAAGAAATTCAAGAATTTTTATTTTAGGAATAATAAGAAATCTCCAGAGAAGTTCAAAGGTTTTAGAAAATATCAAAAAGAATTAAAGAGAGAGAAAACAAAAATACTAGGGATACCAAGAAAAAGTCTCAAAATTTTAAATGTCATGAGTGTCGGGGGTTTGGACACATTAAAGTTGAGTGTCCAAGTTATAAAAAGACTCGAGGAAAGGCAATAAAAGTCACTCTTACAGATGATAAGTCTAGTTTCGGGAATCAAAGACTTTCACTTTTGAGAATAGTTGAAACTACACGACTCTTACTTTTATTGTTGAATGTGAAAGTGAGAATGATGATAGTAAGATTGAAAACTTAGGGTCTGTTTGATTGCAAGGGTGAAAAATGGGTGGAAAGAAAATGAATTCCAAAGAAAGTAATTGTCTAGAACTTGTTTTTCAGTGAATTGTTAATAAAATGTGTTTGATTGGTATAATTTTTCACCCAATTTTTTTTTAAAATTTTGGATATTTTTGTGTTCGTTTAACTTTGTTTTATATGAAAATTATCTATTAAAGTGATAATTTTTTCCACAATTGGTTATAAAATTTGTTTCCATTGCCGAAAAGTAAAAAAAAAAAATATTTCAAGAAAATCATTTTTTAATTAAAGTTTAGTGTTCGTTTGACTTTGTTTTACATGACAATTGTCTATTAAAATAATTTTTTCAACAGTTGGTGATAAAATTTATTTCCATTGTAAAAAAAAAAAAAAAAAAAATCAACCTGGAAAATCCTTTCCCACCACTTAGGAGGGAAAAAGTTTTCCACAAAACCTTGAAAATGTGCACGTGTGGGGGAGGTGGGAAAAAGTTTTGCCAATATAATTAACCATATCAAACACCTAAAAAGTTAGAAAATGAAAAACCAATTCCATTTTCCATGGAATTTCCACCCTATCAAACACAATCTTAGAGCATACATGTTTCCTAGAAGAAGAATCTAAAGATGAAGATTTCTAAGAGACTTATTTAAGGAAAGTCTTAACCCGAAGAAATTAAGGGACTGTTATCTTTATATTTCAGTTTTGTATTTTGAATTTATTTTAGATTATGTTTTGAGTGTCCATTTTGAGATGATTGAAAATGTGTTCTTTTTGACATTTTGAAAAATTGTTTTGAAAACACTCAAAACACGTTTTGAAAATTTTGGCTTGATTATAAGTGAAAACATCCAAAACGAGTTTTGTTTGTAAATTTTTTACTTGTTTTAAAAAATGCGTTTTCGAAAATAGAAAAGAGAACGAGTTTTCACTGTTTTGGAAAATCGAAAATAGAAAACGACTTGAAAATAGTAAAAAGAACATGCCATGCTCTTGAGTTAGAAGAGGAAAGACATGTAGTCATAAAATTATAGAAGGTGAAAGAAATAAATTTCAACGCATGAAAAATTATTACAATTATATAAAATTTAGGATAATGCTATTTGCAGTTGTCCATTCAAATCCCCAAATATCATAAGTAAAATATTATTTAAAATTTAGCACAACCATAATATTATACTCTTTATATAAACCACAAAAAGAACAAAGAAAATTCTAAAATGCTATTCTTACTATTTTTTTTCCTCAAAAACCTGGTCTCACATATAACAATTGACATAATTTTCTCAAAAGCAATTCGTCGGATACGGTGCACGATTATACTAATTTTTCTTCAATCTCCAATTATTAAGACCCTAGGTATATTTTCTTTTTCTCTCCAAATGCAAAGATCATTATATTTGAAATTTGAGAATTTTCTCTTCCTTTAATTGACTTAAACTTTTGAAATTGATGCCTTCTATTTCTTTATTTTCTTTGGAAAGTTTCTTTGGCAATTTTTCCCAACATAAGAAAGGCTGGAGATATAAGACTATTGATTAGATTTTCCATTACACGTCAAATTATCACAATTCATTTATCCGAGCTTAAACCCACTAAAACGGGGCATCGACAATAAAATTTATTAAATCTTGCTGAAACAAAATTATGGAATCTCCTTCCGATACTGACAAAAAAAAAAAAAAAAAATTGAGGAAGTGCCATGGACAAGTAGGTCGGTAGGTAGCCGGATTTCCAGCCACCAAAACATAAAAAAGAGCGATACGATTAATCTACTTGTATAGTTCATGGGTTGTTTAGTTATTTATATCAGTTAATTAATTAACAAATGTTAAATTAAACATTTATAACAATTAATTAATTGTATAGCAAGAAACATGTAACACAAACAAGATTAAGCAATTTACAATGAGTCAAACGAGTACAAGTGGGATCATAATTTAGTACTAATCTTTAAGCCAAGATTAGCAGTAGTTCACAAATAATCTAAAGCAATGAGAAAGATAGAGCTCAAAGTTGTAAGAATGAAATCTTACTAGGACAGTTACCTGAATTGGAGTGTCATCTTGTGGAGTACGGGAGAATTTTTTTTTTTTTAAAAAAGAAGAAAACCTAAAAAAATTAACACAACTTGCTTAGTGTAAATAATAAATTAGTATATCCCGACGTCTTAGCATGACGTGATGACAAGCTAGAAGAGAGAGCTCACAATTGTCATGACCTGTCGAGTTACAAAAGATAACATTTTTTCAGTGAACTTTAATTTATTAGGAACGAGAGTCTTCTGTTTTCGAGAATTTGTATGTTGTCATGTTAATCAAAATTATCAACCATGCAAAGGAAGTACAATATGGTATAACTGTTGGTATATCAATAAACTAAACCCTAATTTACAACCCAAGTACAATTAATATTCATAGGAAAGTACAATATAAATTAGACGCAAAAGTGTTTAGGTTGGTGCAAATGGAAAATAACTCGAATTAGAAGCAGATTATAAATTCTTTCGAGCAGAATAATCAACTTGTGAGATTGGTCTTCTACAAATATTACTTATCTTAATGAACTTTGCTTAAGTGCCTTTTAATTCGACCAAGTCTACCATATGTAGAGCTACTTGTACAAATATACACAAAAAATACAAACAAGTTGTTGGACAAATAATTTAAATAAACGTCACGTAATCACTCTCTCAAGATGGTGTTTTAGCTTATGATTTGAAAAGAAATTGAAAGAGAATATGTTATTTAGCTCTTGTTTAGCCTTCATTATTTTCAAAATACATTTTTCTCTCTCTAATTTTCAATAATAAATTTTTCAATAAAATAATATTACACGCAAACCCACAATTTCTCTTTATTTTTTAACCGCACATTCTCCTACAAAAATACTATTCCAAAATGTATTATTTCCAAAAAAATAGGGCTCAAACAGGTGCTAATACTCTTATACTTGTTCTCTCTCATATCGTTCCAATATTTTACTCAATTTATAATGATTAGTTCACAAGAAAACTGTCATTTGTCATTAAAACACATGTATTCCAGATCTCTATGTCCCAACAAAATATGTATATTGTAAAAGTGACAAGGTTTTACTTATATTTGAGTTGAGAATCTAAGCTACAAAGGGGCATCGACCGTCAAAATTACTTTCTAAGATCAAATATCTCTTGCTTGAACGAAAATTTTGCTTCGGATCCAAAATGATTGTGCCATAGGTAGGTATCCCAGAATTCCAGTCTCCAAAATTTACAAATAAAGCTACCAATTGAGTGATATTTACGATTCTACTTAGTTCATAGGTAATTTTTATTATCGAATCTAAACTAAAAAATAAATAAATTCATTGTGTAGTAATAAACAAGTAAACTTAATTTATACATTAATATTGTATAGAATGAAAAAAGCTTAAGTAATGTACAATGGAAAAATATTGTTTTAATTTAAATTGATTAAACACTTTTTCATACATTTTGAAGATCCACAACTTACAATACACTTATTATCCACACATTCTTTAGAATTCATAAATTATAAACACTTAAAAAGCACATTTAAGTTCAGTATTATCGACAGAGTACAAAGCGTAATCTATAGAATGCAACTTGATTATTGTATATAATATAATTATATCTTAATGGTTAAGCATGACAAGTTAGAAGATAGAGACCAAAACTTGCATTACGTGTCGTGGTTGTAAAATATAGATTTTCTACTAGTTGTACCAATAAATTGAATGGAATGAAAACGAATTCTCATAAACTTTAAATACATTGAGAACAAAACTTTATTTATTGTTTAACTCAATCAAATGATCGACCATTCTAAGTAAACATCAAGGTAAGTACACTAAGTTATAACTATTGGTAGGTATGTCAATAAGACCAATAGGTAATCTAAACAGAAGTAACTCAGCAAGTGGTGAAAAATAATTCATACAAAAAACTAAGTTTTAAGAATAAAATTCTTTCGACACCATTTCCACTTAGAATAATAAGCTTGTCAGCTTAGTCGCAAACACCACATGTGTCTAGAATAAATTTCATACCAGTACTTTTTCGACTTAGAATAATTTGCTCGTGAGCTAGGTTCTAGACAACCTTATTTGTCTCCAAAGGAACTTTGGTCATGCAAAAAAGGTCTTTATTATTTTGTTTGGTGTCTTTCGTGTGATGAATACGAAAACACAAATAAGTTAGGTCACTAAAGATTTAGAAGTCACGTAATCATTCCCCTAAGATGGTTTTTTAGCTTATGATTTTACAAGCAATAAAAAGGGAAAAAAAATAAAAATAATCTCTTTTAATATAAAACCCTTCTTTAATTCTCTATTATTTGGTTCTCTTGTACCATTCAATATTTTAATCGGTTTGATGAGTAGATTATAAGAAAAGAATGGCCGTTTCTCATTAAAAACCAACCAAAATGGGGCATCGATAATCAAAAACAACAAAATTAAGTTTTATTCACCGAATTATTCTACATGTACATCAGGATTTACACCCTGGTGTACATAACGGCCAAGTGGCATTTCATCATTGGTTGGTGAAAATAATTGTTTTTCCACCGACCAATGATGAAATGCCATTTGGACATTATGAACATCAGAGTGTAAATTTTGATATACATATAGCAAAACCCTGTTAAATGAGACGTGTACAACAATTCTTATCATAAATATGACAAGATTTTACGTCACTGCTTCTTTATTTAAAACTCTCATCTTTTAACCTAGCTTAAAGCCGTTTGAAATGAGAGCATTTGATATCAAAATTTTATAAAATTGAATACGATTACAAAACCTTGGT
Organism: Fraxinus quadrangulata; assembly: GCA_903798255.1. Lineage (NCBI taxonomy): Eukaryota > Viridiplantae > Streptophyta > Magnoliopsida > Lamiales > Oleaceae > Fraxinus > Fraxinus quadrangulata. Next base: position 15,055 of record CAIGRB010173155.1, on the reverse strand, counting down.
CGAACAAAAAATTCTTAATTGCCTTTGGATCCCAAAAATAAAGTGCCATTCGGTAGCCCGGATTTCCTGCCACCAAAATTTACCAAAAATACAGCAACAGATTGAGTCATATTTACGATTCCAAAATGCAAATTAAAAATATGAAAACTTATATACACGTTAAACAATGTACATACCACTCAGTGAGAGCAGATTATTAGTACTATAAGTGGATGAATATCAATAGAGTAAAGAGTTTGATCTGTAACAATGCAAGTTGTTTAGATTATATACTACTAGTATATGTTAAAATATTAAGAGAGAGAGAGAGAGAGAGAGAGAGAGATTAAAATTAACATTATTAATATTTATAATTAGATTATGTCAAATTTTTTCAAGAAAATTATTCTTCCAAAACTACTCAATCAAGAACATAAATGGGCCAACTACTATTTAGTTTGTATTTATTGGGTGGTTGAGAAAATTAATGCAAGCAAAGCCATGGTAGTCAAATATTTTTAACAACTTCAAACAAAAGTTTGTAAAGATTTATATATATCCTAAGGAATTGGGTAAACACTAACAAATTTAAGCCAATCAAATTATCTTCTAATAAGAAATTACTTACTTACAAACTAGTGGATAAAAGAGAAAAACAAACATTTCAAATAAACCAAGATGTTGGATTAGATATCTTAAGAGAAGGATGGTTGCGGTGGGGCTGCAGTGGCCCTCAACGCATGAACATGCTTGAAATGAGAATGGATGATAATAATATTTTATACACTTATTTAGATTCAGTTACTTAAAATTGATTAATTTGGGCAAAATTTTACTTATTTATTAGTGAAATACCTGACTTGTAGATGAATCAAGCAAAAGGGAAGAAATTTTAAGCTTAATTGATTTGCATCAAAGGATGGGATCTCATGACGATTGGGAAGTGCGAGGACCTGATTGGAACCTTTGGATAGTTAATTGGATGATTTCATAAGTTTAGGGATCGAAATTTACACTTGGGAAGTTTCGGGACTAAAAAGGAATGAAATCAGAATCTCGAGGATCTACGTGTACACTTTGGAAACCTGAAATACCAAAATTGAAGAAATCAAAAGTTGGATGACCAATGTGGAAGAGTTCGAAAGTTTAGGGACCAACTTAGATGTGATCAAAAGTTGAAGGACCTAAAAGCAAACCTGAAAGTTGGAGCACTAAATTGTACAATAAATTGAGTTCCAACTCCGTGGCCTAAATAATCTTCTCGACCACAGAGCTGGCATGGTTTTTGGGAAAAGGGATTTGCTAGTCACCATAATGCTTTGAGGGTGCAACTGCATTATTTTTAAGGCTTTGCTTCACGTACAAGGCCACATTAGCCCTACTATAGGGGAGATACTGCTATCTATCCCCTTTAACGTACATAGCGATGTTGTTATGTACAAATAGAATTATCCATGTTCTTGACATCGCGAGTTTTTTATTACAACGGGTAAATTAGGCGTCCTTTCAGTAATTATGAGGCTTGAATTTCAAGACCTGTAGAAGATAAATATTCATTATTTAGGTTAAACAAAGGGGAATAATATAATACCTCAAGGGTTTTCCACTCCTTACCTAGGGTTTCTTGAAGAAGAAGAATGTGCAACCCCAAGACTGTCGAAGATCTACAACATTTTATATATTTTATAACAATTAGATATAGAATTCTTGTCGATAATGCTATAAAATAAAATAAAATTTTATTTAAACAAAATATAATAGCATTTATTAAAAGACCCACTAAATTAAGAAGCCCAAAATACTTTACGAAAATATTAGATCCGATTTTTCTATCTTAATTTATTTCTTTCAACAAATTACGTCTTTCTATATCTCTTTTATTTGTATATTTGCTCTTTTCTAGAGATTGTTGTTCTCCGGTAAAACTGGAGAATTCTAGAACATGATTTATTGTAGTGTTATATATAATTTTGTTCAGATTAAGTATATTCTAGCTTAAGTAATGCTACCAAAATTACTTATTTGAATGCAGTACAATTAGAGTTACTCCAATTGGATGGTCACTGTACTTTTTATACAGGTTCTTGAGTAGTACTTGTTTGAAAGTACAGCTAAAGTTTCTCAAATTGGTTGGTCCCTGCTCATTATCCAGGTGCTTGAGTATGTGACATTGAGGGAGATTCTTAATTTGGAGCACATAAATGGAGGTCCCCCACGTCTAGGAGTGGAGAGGACAGAGAAAATTTATTACTTTATACATTATTAAAATTTATTTTAAATGCAAATAATAATAATATTAATCATAACAAGAATTATAATAATAAACACTTTGGTGCCACATTGGAGAGCTTTTGCACCAAAATTTGGTGCATTTTGGTGTTTTGATTCTACCTTTGAAGATGCCATTATCTACGGTTTGAACCAAGAGATCAGTGAGGATTGTTTCTTCTTCACTTTCGTAAGAAAGTAATTTTTTTGGGGACTTCATTTAAGAGTCCTAATCAAAACAAAAATTTATTTATAAAGTTTAAAATCTATTTTTTTTAGTTAGATAGTCTAAAGATACAAAGAAAAGGAAAACACAATTTATAAATTACTAAAATATCATTGTATGTAAAAAGACATAAAGCCCTAACTCCTCTTTCAATTTCCATTTACCCTTAATTCAATTTTGGCTTCATTTCATCCACAATCGGGTCGACTTTCCCTGCAATTATTCTTCTCCTTTCTTATCGCCATCTTCTCTCCTTCATGAAACCCTAAAATTTACCACTGTCATTCCCTTGAACAATAATTTGGTTGAAGTGAGTAATTAAATCTTACAATATTCTTGTTGGGTATTTGGAGAAGAATAGACGGTAATGTTAAATTTCAATATTTGGGCTACATTTTTTTTTCTTTCAATTTTTGATATGTGTTGCTTTTCAATCTTTCTTATTACCCCTTATTTTTGAAATAAATATGTTGGTAAACACATGTTTGGCTATTCCATTTGTTGTTCTACTGTGAGACATACATTTTCATTTCTTTCTGTCTAGAACGACTTACATGTCGTTTTCTGCAACTCATAACGACATACATCACGTTATCAATAATGTACAAAGTTTAATATTCGATGAAATTTTAAAATTTTTGTGTTGAATTGCAGATATGGACACTATGGATATGTTATGGATTCAGTTTGTTATTTAGTTGAATATGAACAGTCAATTGAAGGTGATTAGAAATGGAAATATGTAAGGAATGGCAAAGGGAAAACAACGTTTATTTTTGTTTCGAAAATAATTTTTTGTGTGAACTTGTATGATAAAGTCAGAAAGATGTTGAAGGTCGATACAATGCTATACAAAATGGAGATTTCAACTCTTGTCCCTATAATGTCTAAGACTCCAACAATAAGAAAACATGTCACGTTCGCTCTACTTGTAAGGGTCAACTAGCTAGTAGTGAAACTTAAAGTTATAATATTATCGTGACTTGTAACTTTATTATTTTATACTTATTGGAAGCACAAAATGATTTTATAGTTATTGTGCTAATATCACTTTTGTGTTATTGGAACAAAATAAAGTCATTTTACGTTGCCATGTTTTTTTTTTTTTTTTCATATTATAGACAAATGACTTCTATATCATTATAATTGACGTATATGTAGTTCCAGTATGAAACATGCATAGATTCACTTAATGACATCGAAGTCGTTCCTGAGACACAAAACGATATAGATATCGTTCGAGTACGAAAATTGCATCGATTTACATAACAACATTGAAATCATTGCTGAGGCACAAAAAGAAATTGATGTTGTTACAGTATGAAAAACACATTGCTTTACTAATTTTTATAATGACATTGAAGTCGTTATAGACCAATAAAATGGCATGAAAGTCATTATATAAAAAATTTGCACAATGCACACAATATAGGGAGCCGTCGTGCTCGCGTCCAAGGCTTAGGCGAGCGCTTGGATGACTTTTACTTTCTCTTCAATTGAGTCCTCCAAGTAATTGCATCACAGGTCCTTCCATTATATAGATGTCGTTTCTTTTCATATCAAACGACAATGAAAGGTTTGTAGAATCAAATCCACGAAATAACGTAACGGCATCCATATCGTTTCAACACAAATTTGACGAGTTTGTACTCGTTTTAGTTGAACACGTAACTAAAACGACATGGATGTCGTTTCTTTTCATATGAAACAACAATGATTTCTTTGTAGTATCAAATCCACGAAATAACGTAACAACATTCATATCGTTTCAGAATAAATTTGACGAGTTTGAACTCGTTTCAGTTGAAAACGTAATTAAAACGACATGTGTCGTTTCTTTTCACATGAAACGAGAATTATATCGTTATAGCGTCATATACACGAAATAACATAACGATATAGTTGTCGTTTCAGTACAAATTTGACGAGTTCAAAATTGTTACAGTTCAAATAATAATTATAACGACATTGATATTGTTTCTTTTCATGTAAAACGACAACTATATCGTTGTAGTGTTAAACATATTAAATAATATAACGATATCCATATCGTTTCAGTGAGTTCGAAATCGTTACAGTTCAAATAATAACTCTAACGACATTTATATAATTTCTTTTCATTTAAAACGACAACTATATCGTTTGCTTAAGAACGATGATTGGACCGTCTACGGTCATTCGACATACATCCGTCATATGTATGATGATCAAAAGAGGACATCAAGTGGGTTGATATCACTTGAATGGCTCAGAAAGGGCGAACGAAGATACTTTCATTCTATTCAAACAACTTAAAAGTGGTAGACAACTATGTAGTTTGTTCCCATTGTTTCTATTGAGTGAGATCGAACTCACTTGATGACCTATTTTTATCGTCTTACGTACGACAAATGTATGTCGGGTTGCTGTAAACGGTTGAATCGACATTTTTAAGCATAACGATATAATTGTCATTTTAGTGCAAATTTGACAAGTTCGAAATCGTTACAATTTAAATAATAACTATAACGACATTGATATTGTTTCTTTTCAAGTAAAATGACAACTATATCGTTGTAGTGTCAAACAAACGAAATAACATATGGATGTCCATATCGTTTCAGTACAAATTTGACGAGTTCAAAATCGTTACAATTCAAATAATATCTATAACGACATTTATATCGTCTCTTTTCATGTAAAACGACAACAATATCGTTATGCTTAAAAACGATGATTCGATCGTCTATGGTCATTTGACATACATCTGTCATATTTATGATGATCGAAAGAGGACATCAAGTGAGTTGATAGCACTTGAATGGCTCAAAAAGAGCGAACGGAGATACTTTCTTTCTATTCAAACAACTCAAAGGTGTTAGACAATTATGGAGTACAAATGTTCTCATTGTTTTTGCTTAGTGAGATCGATCTGACTTGATGACCTATTTTTATCGTCCTACGTACGATGGATGTATGCTGGGTGGCCGTGGACGATTGAATCGTTATTTTTAAGCATAACGATATATTGTCAATTTATATAAAAAGAAACGATATAAATGTCGTTGTAGTTATTATTTGAACTGTAACGATTTCAAACTCTTCAAGTTTGCACCGAAATGATATGAATGTCGTTATGTTATTTCGTATGTTTGACACTACAACGATATAGTTGTCGTTTTACATGAAAAGAAACAATATCAATGTCGTTGTAGTTATTATTTGAACTGTAACGATTTCGAACTCTTCAAGTTTGCACTGAAACGATATGGATGTCATCATGTTATTTTGTGTGTTTGACACTACAACAATATAGTTGCCATTTTACATGAAAAGAAATAATATCAATGTTGTTATAGTTATTATTTGAACTGTAACGATTTCGAACTTGTCAAATTTGCACCAAAATGATATGGATGTTGTTATGTTATTTCGTTTGTTTGACACTACAACAATATAGTCGTTTGATATGAAAAGACACGACATTTATGTCGTTTTAGTTACCATTTAAGCTGAAACGAGTACAATGTCGTTTTGACGTGAAAAGAAACGATGTAAATGTCGTTGTAGTTATTATTTGAACTGTAAACATTTCGAACTCGTCAAATTTGCACTGAAACAATATGGATGTCGTTATGTTATTTCGTGTGTTTGAGAGTACGATATAATTGTCGTTTCATGTGAAAAGAAATGACATATATGTCATTTGAGTTACAATTTTAATTGAAACGATTTCAAACTCGTCAAATTTGTAATGAGATGAGATGATATGTATGTCATTGTCATTTTATATGAAAAGAAACGATATCAACGATTTTAACTTAAACGAGTACGATGTCATTTTTAATGAAAGGAAACGATATCTATGTCATTGTAGTTTATAGAGGGCATGATTGAAAGGAAATTTAAAAATCAAAGACTTGCAAGATGAAAGTGGAAGGATCTGGGCTACAATTACTTCGAGGACTAAATTGAAGTAAAAAAAAGTCAGCTGGCACTTGCCTATGAATGTAGAGCTGGCGCGTACGCCTGACCAGCTAATGAGAAGTACTAATTAAAGTTGACGTTCGCCTTAGCTCATGATGGGCCCTCGCCCTGTCGGTAAAACGACTTCTATGTCGTTATGAAAATCAGTCAAGTAGTGTGTATTTGATACTAAAACGATATGTAAATCATTTTGTATTTCAGTAACGATTTCAATATCGTTATGTTAGTCAATGTAATTTTCATATTGAAAAGACTTCTCTATCGTTTTGTGTCTCAAAAACAATTTCACTATCGTTTTTCGAATGAGTACATTTTTATACTGAAATGACATTTATATCTATTGTAATGACGTAAACATCATTTACCTTTAATTCAATTCTAGTAGTACAAAATTATTTTGATGGCACAATGACTATAAAATCAAACAAATCATTTTGTGCACTTGCTAGACAAATTCCAATGCATTGCAAATGGCCAAATTGGAGGTGCATCTTAATGTTTTTGGGCTTGCTGGATCCAATGGTGGCGTTAATTTGCTCAAAATCTGCCCCTGATTTGAAGAAAGTGCGCTAGCGGCTTGTGGTGTATGAAGACCTGCCTTTGACCCCAGAATTTGACAAATGAGAGCTATAATTTCTACAATTGAGGGGTTGTCCAGTGTTGTTTGAGCCTGAATTTGAGTTCCCAAGTTGATTTGTATGTAGGGCCACATTGGAGCCACGAATTGATGGAAAAATTTCACCTTCGCACGGTCGGGCAGTTCTTGATGCCAAGTCCAATTTTTTTTCATTTGGTTGATGAAATGAAGCAATTGATCCCTGACCCATGGTCGTAGCAACTTGAGTTGAATGTTGGTTGGTACAATTTGTGGATTGGGGGCAGTGGATTGACATCAATTGGAGGTGGATCAAACATGTTATCGCACGCGTTCAACGTCCCTAAAGAAACTGCCCATTCCCGGCCAAATTGAAGAAAACCTATATGTTTATTGGTCGTGTCATGAAGAGTAGGTGCTTGTAGTGGGGGTCCGCGATCGTGAGTCCCATCACTGATGTTGAAAAATTGATCTGAAAGTCGTGTCGTCGCTGGTTTCGTTGGAGCAGCTTCCTGATTTTGATTTTGTTCATTGTAGAGTGCTTGGTGACCATGGACATGGGTGCCTTAATGTGTTTAATTGATTGGAATGCTGGGCATGACTTGGGATTTGCCAGAGTTGGAGATTCCGACTGTTTTTGAGAATGCGGGCAAGCTATTTTGGCTCAATTTTTAGACCATTTCAGCAGGATTCAAAGCTGGTTGTTGGGTGGGGGATTTAGAGGGTAATGAGGGCTGTCTAGTGGTATGAATGTACGACAGTTTAGGTGGTGGTTGGCTGGAGTTTTCAATCGTCAAAGGTGGCGGCTCTATTTAAGTTTTTGAATTTAAAGGAAGAGAATACTGTTCGTGTTAGACGTGAATGAGTGAAGAAAAACCTCTATTCCTTCTTAATTTTTGTTTTACAATATAAGGGTAAATGAGTCTTTTGACACTTCTAAATAGTCAAAATTTCTTTATTTTTATTGTTTTGGTCAAAGGCCAGTCGAACAAAATGTGTTTTGGTGGTGGCCATTTCAACTAATTCCCCAATTTTTCTGGGTTCTTGAATTGGATCGTCACATCCCTATGTACTACAATCTGCTGCAACAAAGGACCTTCTGCAAATCTGGATACACGATTCCTTTTATTTGGATTATATTGTGATTATTTTGATATTTTATTATTTGATTGTGAGAAGTGGTCGAAGAAGATGATCTAGTTTGACATTTTTGCATCATATACTGGTTTAAATAGTGTTTCTTATGTAATTTGAATATGAACATTTAACTGAAAATTTTGAAGTGATATAATCAGTTTTCTGATTAAAATAAGCTGTAAAAATAAAAGATAGTAAGCTATGAATATCTAAAGAAAAACTTTTTCTGCTTAAATAAGCTGTAATAGTGCAGATAAAGAGGGCCTTGGATGCATATATGTGTATATATGGCAGGGATCATGCAGGTGGCATTGAGAAGTTAAAACAGTTAGTGCCTGATATGAAAGTTTATGGAAATACTATTGATAATGTACAGGGATGCACTAATAAAGTCGTACATCTATTATAACGTTGTTTAGAATACTATTATAAAGTGCTATAAAAAAATTTGGGTAAATAGCACAGAACATCCATACCTTTCAATGTCATTGTGCAATACGTCCCTATCTTTTATTGTTTGGTATTTTCACCTTTACCTTCCACCTTTTATTGGGTAAAATGTCATTTTTATCCATTTTTTTTAATAAGAGACGATTTTACCCTCCTATTCAAATAAAAGAAAAAGAAAAAGATGAATAACCAACTGCAACTATAGTCCATAAGTTTTAAAAAAATTACAAAGAAATCATAAATTCTCTACCACCACCACTTTCACAATCTACCAAGCTACCACCTATAGATCCATATAGCACCACCTTTCGGCCACCACAGCCACCACGCTCTACCACCACCAACCTCGTTTTACTCTCCCACCATCCTCCCCACACGAATTTGAAGATTGGAGCACTTAGGTCCCACCAATTTTGGTCAGACAGCTCTCTCCATGCATCGCGCCCGTGGAGAGTTTTGGACCAGAAATTGAAACGGTTGAGGGAGATAATTGGTTCAATTAGATTCATACCCATTGTCGTTTGGGTTTGTTGATGATTGATTGATGTCAATTTGGAAATTTAGTGTCATGGGATGTATGAATTGAAGGAGAAGATTTGGGCAAAATGAACGTCGCCACGGTCGAATGTTTAGATTACAGTAGAGTGATTTGAGGTAGGTTTGATTGATGTGAGGCCATGTATAGGTTCATCGAGGTGAGGGATAATCGTAGGTGGTGGTGCGCGACCGTGGGTGGCGTCGAAAGTGGGGCTGTTGTGAACGGTTGTATACGACAATTTGGAATTTTAGGATGCAAACGTGGTTGTTTTCGACAGATTTTGTGACCAATACTGTGGGAGAGGGTGTTGGGGAAAGTGAAGCGATGCTAGTCATGGTGGAGTCCGGCAGGCGTGGGGGCCAGAAGGTGGTGCTATGTGGATCTATAGGTGACAGCTTGGTGGGGTTGTGAGAGTGGTGGTAGTGGAGAATTTAGGAGTTATCTGTAATATTTTGAAAAATTTAGGACTATGATTACAATTAGTTGTTTATGTTTATGTTTTCTTTTCTTTTCTTTTTGTTTCATTTGAATAGAAGGGTAAAATCGTTATTTTATTGAAAAAATGGTTGAAAATGACCTTTTGCACAATGAAAGGTGGAATGTAGAGGTAAAAATGCCAAAACATGAAAGTTAGGAACGTTTTGAACAATGATATTGAAAGGTAGAGACGTTTTATGCTATTTACCCAAAAAAATTTAAATAGCATTTTATTATCGCCATGATTATAGTATTTATAACATTCTTTTCGTGCAATTTTTATTAGCATTTTTTCTTTATAATTTTGGATTTAATAACATTATTTAATTGTCATGGTTACATCTTTATGGAATTGTTCTCCTGTCAACGGTGGGCAGAATAAGACTGCCCACCTGCTGATGTGGTAGGAGAACCGAACGTTGGGTTCTCTCCAAATGTGAGAATCCAACGTTGGGTTCTCTCCGAGTGAACAAAATAAGACTTTCCATCGTGGGCGGGAGAACGTGACTGTACATCTTTAATGGCAATCTTTTTTCATCATAATTTTTTAATATTTATAGCATTTATAAAATATAATGTATTATTTTCAATCGCATTTTTCGATTGTAATGTGTACATATTAAATAACATTCCTAATTTATTAATTGTCAAATGTAAATATTCAATAGCATTATTTTTTGAACTAAAAATATAAACAACAATACTAGGACAATAATAAATTCCAAAATATGCATCAATATTACCTTTAGAAATAAACAAGTATAGTTGTTTAATAAAGAAATCTAATTATATTCCATCTTCCCATCAAATATTAATAATCTCATACTAGTTTTTCAAATGAATATTTCAACTCTTACAACTTGTTTGGAGAAGACATTTGTCAAACAAACGATGCATTTAAATTTGAAAATTAATAAAGTGATACAACTTGTTTGATTGTAAAAATATTTTATAGTAAATTATCAAAACTCTAATTAGTGACAGAAGATATTAGCATACAAACTTTGACCTTATTATATATGCTATTTACTCCATTACAATTTTGTAAAAGGCCATGCAACTATGGTGCCAACACATTATTCAATACAAATCATATCAAAAGTAGGCTTCCACAAGAATGCATCAGGTTTCATAGCTACATCAACCCAAACTCACATAACATTAAGTCTTACACCCTACCTATTTGATAGGAAGAATTTTTCCTAAAAGTTGAAAATTATTTTCTATTTTCCACATTTTAGGTTGTTTGATAGGAAAATTTTTCTAAGCAATTGGCTTTCCAACTTATACATCATGTGATCCCATTTTTCACCTTTTTCTTGAATTGGTTTCCCATGAGTTTGGTGGTTTTTTGGTTTTCTAGGCAATTTAATTTTTTTTTTTTGGCAGTTGAAACAAATTCTATTCCCAATTGTAAAAAAATATGGATAATGCTACACAAACATAATCCTATACATAGGGGTGTCCATAATGGACACCCCTATGTACTCCCTTATGGTTGTTTAGCATTATCCAAAAAATATATCCCTTTTATGAACAATTTTTATGAAAAACAAAGCCAAACGAATATCAAAAGATCCAAAATTTTAAAAATTTTCAGATGGAAAATTATACCAATCAAACACAATTAATCGACAATTCTCAATAAAATAAGTTCTAGGCAATTCAATTCCCAAAAATTAATTTTCTTTTCACCCAAATTCCATAATTGCAATCAAACGGACCCTTAGAGAAATGTGATGAACCAATATTTCTGGATAATTTGAAAACCAATGTCCTTCTACCACCTCCTATTGTTCTAGTCCAATTTAGTAGCTTACACTTGTTGAGTATATTAGTGTTTACACCATGAACCAATATTTCAATCATGAACGTACTTTTTGACATCTAAAATCAATAGACAGTGCCTAAAGATGACAGTATTAAATCCTCAACATAAGGTATAAACATGTTACCTTAGCAAGCCAATCAATAAGAATCGCCCGCATGTTGGGATTGATCTCTCTTTGGACACTTTCCATGAAGTCGTAGGAGGCCTTTTCTTCATCTAAAATTACATAAACATGGAAATATAGTGAAAATCGTAGAGTTGTACAACCAAAGATTAGTAAATTTTTAAGGAGAAAAGTACTTCCATAGCACAACACCATGATACAAGTAGGATCCTGTTTGCTTTGGGCAATTTGTTTGAGAATCATTATGCTCAAATCAAAAGCCAAACATAAAAGGTTTATTAAGCATAGATGACCATGGATGTTACTTCTTCTTTTACATGTAATGTTCACAGACACTCACCACACCTTTTAAGCTTCAACTTTCCATTTGCATAAGACCATAAGGAAAAGTTTTTGAATAATGGAAGTGAATAAAATTAATCTTTCAACCCGTATATATGCAACAGGTAAAGGTGAACTTAGAAGAACTACAAAAGGTAAACTTGAAAGAACTACAGAGATAATATCTAGATCTTTAGTGTCATGTTTCAACTCTAGTTAAGCGTTTCAACAAATATTCCAATGGAAAAATAGAATTTTAACCCCAGATGCTTGAAGGTTCTTGAAAATATCAAAGGCAATGGTTGCACATAATTGCGGGTCATTTAGATTGCCTTCAACATCGACAACCATATCATCAGAGTCCATTGCTGCAAGTATTTCTCGCTTGCATATGTTCCCTACTACTTCAACGCGTTCTGAGATGTAGAGCTTGTTGTATGTCTTTCTCTCGATGGAATCAACTGCTGCTATTTCATTATTATCTATGTATTCTACTTTTGGACTATTTAAGGAATCACAGGTAGACAGAGATTCATCCATTGAATTGATAGTCATAAGGCAGAGGCCTTGGAGGCGAGAAGTACATATTGTCTAGAGAGTTATCAAGTGACGCAGCCGAATTCAAAGATATCATCCCCTGGGTGGATGAAGCGGTGACATGTTGTTCTCTTCTGTAAAACATTGATGCATACTGCAAAATGCAAGAATGAGATATCTTTTTAAACCAACTGGAATGAATACATGCTAACCTTCAGTAGAGTTTGAATTATTATGACTTGGGAGATCCCTATGACCATTTCAGTAGATCAAGTTTCCAATGAAATCAATTAAAACAATTAACCAAGAAGAACTGGAGTACCCAACACAACTGGAAGCATCCATGACAAACAACTCATCCTTGGATCCACTTGTGATCAACGATGAACACAATAAACACAGTTTTCATCATAAAATAGAAATTACAGAATTTACAGTAAAGTCTAGTTCAAAAATTTCAATTTTCAGCTCTCATTTCCTTTTAAGATAATATCCAACTAGTTCTTCAAAAATAAAAGCTTTTGGGTACACATAATTTGTTTTCAATAACTACAAAGAACTTCCAAATCAAGGATGGCAACGGTTCGGTTTGGCCAAAACCATAACTGCACAATCAAATTTTTGGCCATACCATAACTGCACCATAAGTTGGTTCGGTTTGATTAATAATCATGAAAATAAATTATTTTTTATAAGTCCAAACAACAAACTCCAACCGTTAAATTGAAAAAAAAAAAATTATGAAGAAAAACCAATAAAAACAAAAACGCAATACTAAGTCAATTTAGCAAACAATATCCCAAATGAAAATGCAAACAATATACCAACTTCCAAATGCAAAATTCGAATTTAATAAACAATATTATCAACATAGGTCAAGACTCTTAGTAGCATAGGTCAATCTTCATTTTTTCCCACAACACTTACTAGCATAGGTCAAGAGTCAAGACTCAAAGTTGATTCCTATATAGTAAATAAGAAATATAATTAGAATAATAATACAACCATATTACCTAATCAAGAATGGTCTTAACTGAAGATTTAAACAAAAAAAAAATGTATCTCTTTGTCAATGTCATCCTCACTAAACCATGCACAAGTTCCGGAGTATGATGAAGGAGCTGATTTTTCTACACACAATAGAGATAAAAATTAGCAATAAAATAAAGTGCATGAATAACAAATATAAAATAATAAATCTTACCAAGAATATTAGTCCAAAGCCAATCCCGAATACACATTAAAACTTCTAAAGTCTTCGGGTGAAGCCTATTTCTATGTCGACTGACAAATCTACCATTTGTACTAAATGCTGACTCAGATGCCACAGTAGATACCGGAATGACTAATAAATCTCTAGCAACCTTCTGTAAAGTCAGATACTTTATTGAACTTGTTTTCTACCATGTCAATAAATCAAAACCATCCACCATTGACAATACTGGCTTGTCTAGAAAATATCAGACTCTGTTTTTATATGATCAGCGGTAACAGAATGACTAACAAATGTATCAAAACCAATCATGCGACAATGTTTTCCAACAGTAGTAGACGACTTTGATTGCGAAGATAATGAAGAGTGTGATGTATTTTCTGTCGAATGACGTGGTCTCTTGTACTCTTTGAGCAACTTATGACAAAATGCTATAACATTTTCAACCTCTACCTGCGCTTCATCTCCAAAGATCAAAGGGAAATAGTATTCAACTAGTTTCATCTTGTATATCGGATCTAGTACAGTTGCAACAGCTAGAATTCCATGCATGGCACTCCAATATTTGTCAAACTTTTCCTTCATGCTTGACGCCATCTATTTGACTTCATCACATGATGTGCTCCAATCACGGATTGCCAACTTTATGTCACAAATATTTGGAAAGTACAGATTAGAGGTAAGATATTTTGTACCTGAAAATAATTCAGTCGCTTCATAAAATATCTCCAACTTATCACAAATCTCTGTAGCCAAGTTCCAATCACTCTCATTGGGTACACTTATGTATTGAGGTTCTCTTTGCTTTAGACGAGGAAAACGTTCTTTATAAAGTAAAGCAGTATGAATCATTAGATACGTGGTGATGCGAACCCCGTAGCAACGGTGACTATGAAACCTACAATTAGATTGATGTGGAACCCAAGAATGCCAATTAAACCTGGTTTTGGACTTGAACCCAACGAAGTGAACCAAAAAACCAAACGATAACAAAGATGCGCTGAACCCCTTGATTACACAATGAAGAACCTACGATCCGATATTTTGAACGTCACAAGATTCAGATCTTGATAAGTTCGAGAGTTGCTCAATTGAAAAACAAGGAAAAGCAAAGTCTCTCAATTAATAATTTGCCCCCTTTAATTCCCTACAATGCTGCATGCGACTGCATTGATATTTTAACTATGTGGTCGCATAGTTGTAGTCCTCCGCTCTTTTCTCTATTCGAATGCATTCCAACTCTCTTTAGCTCTCAACTCCAACATGATACTTGTCCATTGACTCGTCAACTTCATCCCGGTAAACCCCATGGCTTGTTTACTCGATTGCGTGGCTTCTTTGGCTTGATTCGCACCTCGATTCTTTCCCGAGCTCGACTTTGACTCCTTATCAA
>CAIGRB010173151.1:29269-47572 GCA_903798255.1 Fraxinus quadrangulata | reverse complement strand
ACTTTATGCATCACTTATGATCAGCTAAATCCTTATGTTGGTGTAATTCTTTACAGATCACCTATGATATGCTAAATCCATTCGTTGAGTCTCATTTTGGCCATCCATGCAAAGTCTCATTTGTCATTATACATTGAAGGCTCTTGGAAGTATATGCACGAGTTGCACATCATTAACATCTAGTATGAACAAGTATACATCATGTATGCGTACACACACACACACACACACATACATTTAAACTTCAAAAAATATTAAATTTTTTTTTATATTACTTAGTCACGAGTGGGGTCGGGCCAGGTCGACGAGCTTTTTTACCATCCCCACGGACAAACATTCCATTAAGCCTCCATTTTATTTGAAAATCATTTTTTCTACCTACCAAATTCACATAACAAAATATTCAATATGTGAATTTAAAATTTTTCTCTAATTTTTAAACACACATTCTTTTAAAAATCACTATTCAAAACATTGTCTTTTTTTAAAGTTAATTTCACAAACGATCACTGAAGTTACCTAAAAATCACAAAACGGTCACTTAAGTTTAAATTTCTTTTACAAACGGTCACTGAAGTTTAAATTTCTTTCACAAATGATCACTGAATTTTCAAATTTTTTGGGCAACTTTTGTGGCGATTTTTCGGCAATTTCTGACCACCAAGATCGCCTGATTTGGATACCATTGGAAAGCCCACGATGTCTTCTTCAATTACCACCAAAAATCTCCCCATAATTTCAAGGAATTTGGCCGGGATATACACACTAAGTCGGGTACCAAAATCTGCCCAGATTTTCAGATTTTTTGGACGAGTTTGCGACAATTTTTCGGCTACTTTCGACCACCAATATCGCTTGTTTCGGATACCGTTGGAAAGTCCACAATGTCATGTTCAATTACCAAGAAAAATCTCCCCATAACTCTAACGGATTCGGCCGGAATAAACCCACAAAGTCAGCCACCCAAACTAGGCAGATTTTCAATTTTTTTGGTAGCGGACTTCATGGGTTTATTCCGGCCGAATCCCTTGGAGTTATGGGGAAATTTTTCATGTTAATTGAAGATGACATTGTGGGTTTTTCAACGGTATCTGAAACCAGCGGTATTGGTGGTCGAAAATAGCCGAAAAATTCTCACAAACTTGCCAAAAAAAATCTGAAAATCTGGGCAAATTTTCAAAATTTTCAGTAGCCGACTTCGTGGGTATATGTCGACCGAATCCCTTGGAGTTATGGAGAGATTTTTTGTGGTAATTGAAGAGAACATTGTGGGCATTCCAACGGTATTCAAATTCAGTAGTCTTGGTGATCGAAAGTTGTCGAAAAATCGCCACAAAACTCACCTAAAAATTTTGAAAATTCAGTGACCGTTTGCGAAAGAAATTTAAACTTCAGTGACTATTTCTGCAAGTTTTAAATTTCAGTGACCGTTTTGTAATTGTAACCGTTTGTGAAATAAACCCCTTTTCTTTCCAAATAATGGTTATCAAATGGTGGCTAAGTACCTTATTATAATTGAACAAATGATAATTTAGTAACTTGTATTATAAACCAAATTGTTATATTAATGATTTGATTAAAAAAATGGATCATTCTATCACACAAAATCGTCATAAGAATGAAGATGTGTCGATAAATCGGTTATGTGATATTTTGATTGTGTGTTTGAACCACATTATTTTGAAAGAATGTATTTTGAAATAGTTGGTTAATAGAGAATATGTGATTGAAAAAAGAAGAAAAAATTATTGATGTGATAAAAATGTTATTTTATTGAAGAATATGTGATTAAAAATGAATAGAATAATGAGAATGAAAAAATTAATGTAGATCAAATAGGAGCTAAATAAAAAATATTTGAACTTGCAAATCTAGAGGCCTAGCTTTTCTAATTGCTAGTAGTTGGCTACTTGGATTCTTTAATTAGCTTCCAATTCAGAGTTTCAGCCTTTTAGTGATTGGTCCAAATTTTATTGCTCAAAACTCAGTAAGCCTAAGAATTGCTCGTGGGTAAGTTTGGATCTTTTTCCTTTATAACTAGTAAGGTGCATGATGTCGAGAATTACTTCAGAAGAAATTAAGAAGTGATATGTAAGAACATACATTTAAAGTTTTGGCAATACGGTTTGGACATATACACCCCAATTACCAGCAGCCAATGTTTACATAGATAAGAATGAGAATAGTTGTCAATTATATCCCACCCAAAGCACTTGTCGAAGCAAATAAGCAAATACTAATTCAATAATGAAAGCCAAAGACCATTATTTATTTTCGACATGAATACGAATTCTCCTTCAAATCCCGATATCAAGTTTCACAACAGCATCAAGTTCAGCTAACAAGGACAAACAGTGGCTTGTCTCCTAACCGATTCCGGCCCTGGAATCAAGCATAAGCAGTCAATCAATGAATAGTAACAGTAACATGAAAAAGGAAACGCTTGAGAGGACATTAAAATAGAATACCAAATCTATAAGATGAGTATTATGCATTTTCTGCAAATTTAAGTATTAGGTCCGTCTCAAATCTGGTTTGCTGAGGGTGGAAAATCGAAAGATCGTGTTCTTTCTTTGTCTGTAGCAATATTATTTTAAAAGCAGGGTAACGTTGTTCATCTTATCTGGAAACTTCCAGAATTTAAAGATCAGCTTAATTGTAGAGAATTTCTTCTTAAATCAAAAGACTCCAAACTTACCAAGCACGAGTAGGGAAGTATAAATAGAACTAAATCAAAAGAAGAAATTCATCACGGGATTCAAGTTTAAAGCAAAGATTGAAAGCGGAATAAAACCTTGGTGCAATAGTTGATTCTTTTCTATATCTTTATTCAATTAATCCGGTGATATACTCAAAGACATTTATTTTTATTTTTTTTACTTTATCTATAACTAAATTCTAGATTAGGGCAAACAATATAGTCTTTTGTGATCTTTAATTATTTTATTCAAGGATTTCTGTGGTTTATTCTTTTATGTGTTGGTTTTGTTATGAGCTTAATGCTTTGAATTATCTAGCCAATAATTTGGAGAGTGTTTGGTGATTATTAAAATTAGATTTTTAGTGGATTGTGATAGAAGTTTTTTGAAATGTGCGGTTGAAAAGATGTGAGACTCATGAAAGATGTGTTAATATTGATTGTTTGACTTTAACTTAAATTAAAATCAAATTTTAATCTGGCACAAACAGACCCTTAATGATTACTTGAGTTTCTTACGAATCAAGTGGTGAGTTTGAGGCTTAGATCGTATAATAAAATCCGGTAAAGTAGTATAACGTATAGAGATACATATACTAATTATTGTGGTCGTAAGAGGAATTCTTAGAACCATATTTCGTTTAATTAAGAGTAATTCGCATAGAGATATAGAATTGAATTAGTTAAATAGGCTCAATGAGAACTCGAAAGGGGTAAATTGAATACAATTAAAGAATTCAATCGAACACTACATTATGTTAGAATCTTGAATTAAGAATTAAGGTGATCATTAGATAAACTTGAATTGCCCTAATATTCATTAATCTTTTATCAATCATTATTTGCAATCTTTTTATACTTCCCATTATTTTAAGATAGTTAGTTCACAAAAAAAATATTCACAATTATTACCATTCTTTATTTGTCTTTTATCAAATAGGAGTTAGGAAAAGTAGATTAAGTCTGAATTATAGTCCTCGTGGGAACGATAATCTGGAGTCAAAGGTTCACTATATTACTTTTTACAATATCGTACATTTGCGATAGAAAAAATGCAACAATGCGCCAATATAAGCAAGCTATGAAGTTGCGAAGGGGCAACTTTGACTCTAAAGGAATGGATTCCAAATTCGGAGAAAGAACTCGGAGATATTTTGTCCTCTCCGTAAACATAAGAGATGTCTTCAAGCCTAATGAATCCGTTATCCAACATAGACCACCCTATAAACAGATTTATCTATTTTGTCAACATCTTCAAGGTATCCAACAATAGTTGCTCTTGTAATCTTTCCTCAACAAAAACTCTTTATTGGCAGCCATGGTTCTCAAAAGACAAGGAAGAACATAAGGTTATTCCCTACATGCGTGCATGTTCTATTCCGACAGACGGTGCCAAACAATGTATGGGAACATGTCTTAATGTAGTTCTAGAGTTCAGAATTATCAGGGAACAAAAAAGGAAGGACAAAGAGATAAGAGACACTGCTTTTGCCTCGCTAGGAATTAAGCAAATTCATACATCAAAATGTAAAATTCTACGATCAAGATTACCAATGATTTCATAGAATAATTAATTATTGGCAGCTGGATTTCCTAATCCCGTTTAGGCACATGAAATAGCTTTTTGGATACTAAATAGTTAAAAAAATTATTTACTAAGATTTTCCGAACCACTTAGGTTTCAATAATAGAAGTAGGATTATACAAAATCACTATTTAAGGTCCCGTGGACTATGGAAGTTATTCAGGTCCAGAAATTATTCAGGATACTAAAATACCCGTGATTCTTGATACAAAAAATAATCTTAAAACACTCATATCCCAGCTGCTCATTAAAATAAAACAGCACATGACTCTCTGCCCAAGTGTTGCACAAAATACACCACCTATAACACTAATCTTGACTCAATCCAGAAAACACCCATACAACACACCACTCCGACCTTCCACCTCAGAAGTACCACTGGTCTTAGCCTCCTTATACAGTCACTAGGTGGTAAACGCATTCACAACACTGAAAATTCTATTATGTATGAAGATGCATGTTCTTTTTTAACTGGATCCATGTGAATCTTTCCGAATTCCGTTGTTTCACTTTTGTATATATTACTGAGTACATAGCACTTTGTGTGTTTATGCTTGCTCAGTGTATTGGGTTTTTGTGTCTATATCTATCATGTACCTTGTGGATGCCTTTATCAGTTCATGCAGCGTGTTGTGGTGTGGTACCTAAATGTGTTTCTAGCGTGTGCTAGTATTTGTGTGGGCTGTGTCTGAGAATGTTTGAGTTGTACTCTTGGCATTAGGGCATGTAAGGGTGTTCTCTGGCCATCTCTAATTTGGGCATAAAAAATTATTTTCAGCTGAAGATGAAACTGAAAAGGAAATCATAAAAATTGGAATTTTCGAGACAGCGAACAAAAACATTTTCCACCCCTAATACTGACTGAGAATAATTAAAACATTTGAACCGTCAACCCAAAACAAAATCATCAAAGGTCTTGTAGATTTTGGGATAAGAAGTTCAAGTCCTTAAAAGAAATCACCAAATGGAATAAAGTTATCGATAATGAAAATCCATTCCGTGCTGCAAAGATTATTTTATCAATCAATAAAAATAAAAAAATAAAATTAAGGTATTTAATAAAACGAGACAATTGTGATTCAGTACTCACAAGGTAATGAGGTATCAATGTAAACTATGCTCATGTTGCGATCAAGGTCACTGCATATTAGCAGTAACCAACACAGTCTACTAAAGGCCAGTTATGGCTGACAATTTCAATAGATTTATAGGTAATCAAGATTCAAACACAACCCTACTGAATATAAACAAATAATGTCGCCTTGTTTGAGCCCCATTTTATCAAAAATTCATTTTTTTCAAAACTCATTTTCAATCACGTTCTCCTATAAAATAATTTTATACGTAAATCGAAAATTTTGCTTTATTTTTTAACCACACATTATCCAAAAACCACTATTCAAGAACACATTCAACAAGGGCTGTATATGGAAAACTCTTAATTTAAATAAATGTAACTAATATTTCTTGATCTCTGAAAGTAAATTGACTAATTTCGTACCTTCAGTTCCGGCAATTCAATAACACATGCACACTCAACCACATCGACCCCAACTCGCTCTGCAATATAAAACTAACACGATTAGACATTAATGTCACAGAAATGGAACAGTGCTTCCAACAAGATTTGCTTTAGTTTCAGTAGGATAGTTCACTCGGTCTTTTCTCTTCTTTTAATCTTTAGTTATTGCATTCTATATTATGATTATATTAGCCCCATTGAGAAAGCGAGTGGACCTCTATCAAAACTAAAGAAGAATTTTAATTTCTCATGTTGAGAAAAAAGAGGCAAAGGGAGAGAAGAAATTAACAATGAAATTATAAATTTCCAGAAGAAAGAAGCATACCAAGTAGGCGGATAGCAGCACCCAAGGTCCCCCCAGTTGCAATGAGATCATCCACTACAAGTGCCCTTTCTCCAGCTTGTACAGCTCCTACATGCATCTCCATTATGTCCGTTCCATATTCCAAAGAGTACTCTTCTGATATAACCTCCCCTGGTACGGTAATGATGATTACGGATTCAGTAACTTACAGATTGCTATGCAAAACATGCACAAGTAAAACACTTGCAACTAAAGTAAATAAATAGACTTCTGAAATCACACCAAAACTCGCTAAAAATCTTCAGAAGAAGCTGAGGGCAACACCGAAATAACTTTCACAAAAATAATATCGTAAAAGGATATCTCTCAAACTCAAGAATCAGGGGGCATTCTTTCTGCCATAAACTTGTTTCTTTAAAACCCAGGAAAGCATAAGAAGGTTGTGAATCATGGACGAAGGTGAATTCAGCCACAGAAATCCATATAAAGAGTACATGTACATGATTAAAAACATGAAGGCAAAATTTAGCGCTGAGTTACAACAAAATCAGATATGAAAGATAATTTTAAGAAACATACGCAATTCAGTATCATGGCAATTTTTACAAAACCTGCATAATGATGTAACTTCAATACACTGATTATTTTAAAAAATCAGATATCATATAAACATGGACACAGAAATATATCATATGAATGTGGATTATTGAGTCCATAAAGCTGTACTTTTGAAATGTTATTTGTCATGACTTCATTCTACCTCTCGCCTACAATATTATAACACACTTTTCATCCAAATATGAATGGGCTAAGTTAGCAGGTTACTTGATTACTAGTCAAGCAGGTGAATTGATGTTTAGATATTTATCAAAGGTTTTGCATAAATAACTATTTGAGTTCTTTGATTAGTAGGTACAATTTTTTTTCCAGGGAAAAATCTTGGAAGTTTAAAATGTTTATTGTTGATCAATAAAATAATTAATTCATCTTTTTTTATTTGAGATTATATTTTTCCTATTAATATTTTGCACGTAATGTATTTTTTTACTTGGACGGACATATAATTGATTTCTATTTTGATATTATATATTTCTTATCAGTAATAAGCGGTTCCCACATAAGGTGAAACTTTTGTTGATTCTGATTCACATATGAACTTGTTTATTGTGTTTTTGTATAAATTTATACTTTATAAATTACTTAGAACACAGGTGTTCTCTTCATTTTTCATGTGCTTATCTATACTAAATTCATTTTTCTGTGTAGAAAAATTACAAGTAATTATTATTTATTTGATAATAAAAAAATAGAAAAATTGCAGCTACAGTACCAAACATTTCATTTAGTAGCAGAATTTACACAAACTTTTCATTTGTGCCACCGTAGGTACCAAATCTTCAAAAAATTCACAGCTCAGATCCAAATTGACGGATTCCGTTAGTTTGACCTTAGAAACTATCGGTTGACCCCAGAAATTAAAAAATTTTCATTTCAAATAAGCTAAGGGTATTTTGGACATAATATATTTCTCATAATAAATCAAAAATTAAAAAAAAAAAAAAAATCACAACCCACCCCATCTCCTTCTTCCCCAATCCCACTGAAGTCTGTGAACCTTGATATTTGCTCATCTATGGGACGGATTGCCATTCTTGATAATGATTAACTTAAACATATACTCCTGTTATATATCTATATTGTGCATTATCATTGCGTATCTCTTTCTACTTAGAATCTGGTGGATTTTATTACATCTTCAATCCAGTAAATCTATTTGTTGTTCAGGTTGCTATATATGGAAGAACACTCTTATCATCCAGAGGAATATATATGGCCATCAATCAAGCAATGCTAATGTAAATCAGATTTTAGGTTTGTCATATACCCTGTTGGTAGTTCGAGAAGTATCCGTTTTCAAAATCCCACCCTGACCCACGAGCGGCGGATACAAATGCGTCGAGTGGTTACAGTTCGACAAGATCTGCATGGGTCGGCTCCGAGTGGTGTTATGCAAGACCTGGTGCTAGATCCGCCTCGAGAATCTGAATTCCGACGAGTTGTCCGCTGCCTGTTTTGTGAATGATGACGATTTGGGGAAAAAAATTTATTGGGTGATGGGAATGAAGATGGCGATGGAGGAAATGGTAGTGGCGCCGACGTTGAGTAGATTAAGAAGAAGGTGGAAATGAGTTTTTTATTTTAATTATTTAATTTTAGTTATTTTTTATTATAAAAAATGTAAAGTTACTATTTTAAACTTTTAAAATTAGTCAAAATTATTGTCAAGGACAATTATCTGTCAACTAATGGTCAAACTAACAGAAATCACTCATATGGACTTGAGCTAGGATTTTTTTTAAAGGTTTGGTACCGCTGCTGTAATTATTCTTAAAAAAAAAAAAACCAAAATATTTCATCTTTGTGCTTGATTGCCAAATATTAAACTTTTACTTACTAACTCGTGAAAAAATAAAAATAAAAAATTGACTTGACTTTGCTATTGCAATTATTTTAGATGGTACTTGAAGCCTAATTCATTATTTATGTATTATAGTAGAAATTTTGAAATATATGGACTAGGCTAGTGGGAGATTGCTGGGCATATTTCCAAGAGGCCTTTGGATCGAACCATCTCAATCATTCGGTAAGTTTGAAAAACAGGGTAGGTTTAAGTGAACCAATTCATCGATCTGGGATCTGGTTCTTCCAGTCCAGAGATAATATTATGTATCTCATAACCACATTTTACATTTTCAAAAACTTTTTTTCTAAATTGGGTAAGCTATAATTCATTCATTTTCATAAGGTCATACGTAATAGAGTGGAGAAAATGGATTCATGTAGCTTACTTCTCCAAAGTTATTGAGAACAAGGCTTAGATTATGGCTGCTGTTATTTCAAGAGCTACAAAAGAAAAACCTCCGATCATCATGCATGTCAAACTTCTAATAATAGATTTTTAAATAACACTAATTAGGATAGACAAGGCATAAAAGCATGTGCTCTTTCTTTCTTTTTCATTTTTTTTTTCCTTTTGGTCTCTTTCACCCTGATAAAACATGCATTATATTTTTTGACAACAGAACACGTCATGAAGATTCAAAACATGCTGTGAATATAACAGTAACCATGAAAATAGCCAAAACGGACCAAGATAGAAGCAGAGAGCTATACCAGGTAACTTCTTAGGCTTTCTCAAGGGAACAAATTTGGCCCCGATAGCCAATGCAATTGGAGGTCCAAATATAAAACCTCTAGCCTCAACTCCTGCACCATTTGAACCAGCATCACATGGATTATAAAATTTCAACTGATTTTGCCATTCACAAGTGTCACTGAGTCAACGCATAATTAGTCAACCAATTTAGCATTTGGCATCGATTATTTTGGGCTAGATATTGCTTTTACTAACCTATTGAATAATTTAGATAATTCAAATAATCATCAACAGAATTTTCTAAATATTTGGGCCATAGAAGATGGCTCAGCCGCTGATTTTCGGATTCTGATTTGTTGAAGGTGGAATGTCCCTATAACCAAGCATTCGCTCCCATTATGACACTTTGAAATCCAATTCCCATAGTTGTGAACTAAAATTTCTTCCGACTTATTAAATGATCTCAATGTCAAAATATTAAAATCAAAATTCAACACCCTTTAGTCGTAGGGAGATTAAAATCTCCAAAAACTGCACGACGTTGTGCAATATCATACATTCAACAGAATAAACGTATATAGAGGATGAAGTTAACACGTAGCAAGCAATTCTATAACAAAAAACAATAGATCGAGAAAAACAACAAAGCACCTGCAACAACATTAATATTTTGTTCCTTGTATCTCTCAACAAACAAATCGATCGTGTCCTTAAATGCTTTGGGATCAAGGAGTAAAGTCGTTATATCCTGAAACAGTATCCCTGCCCACAAACCATCAATTCAGAAACGAAAAATTCAGTTCAATGATCCTCCTCTACATGAATTCTTCAAATATTTCTGGAATTAAAATCAGAGAGTTTTACCAGGTTTGGGGAAATCAGGTATGACCCGAATGGTAGATGAAATCCGAGAAATACGATCATCAGTCGAATCAACATTTTGGGCCGCCATGTTCGAGGATTTGATTGGCTGCAGACCCCGAGGAGTATTTGCCCGGCAGTAGATCGTCGGAGTTCTTCTTGCAATGGGGGTTTTAGGGTTAGGTAATAATTTTACTTTGACCGAATTGCCACTGTGATAATTACTCTGAGGGACAATTTTAGCCCCAGAGATTTCGAGGACCAATGAAATGGGGGTGCCGGCCATGAGAAGGAATTTAAAGAAGAATGAAGGGTAAAATGAAATAGGACAGCAATTAGAGGGTTATTAAGTGAGGGGTAGTTTGGTAAGAGGAATAAAACGACGATTAAAATCCGATCGTAGTGTGTAAAATGATGGGATGGGACTTCACGGCTAGTGTGTGCGTGTTAGACAAAACGGGGCTTGCTATATCGCATAAAAAATTTACACACGATGTCATAAATTGTAACATGACATAAATAGTTGGATGTCGACATGCAAAAAGAAATTTTACGGTCAATTATCTATTATCACCACATCTTTAAATAAGGTGGGCAAAAAATTATATGATTTTGCTATATATACATAATAATTTATATAATGATTTGCATATATATATATGATGTGGTAAGATATAATTAAATCAGAATTTTTTCAATCAAATAAAAAAAAATCTCTCCATTTTTTCACATCATCCGTATGTGAACTATTATGTAACTCTATTATATACAATTATTATTATTCAAAATTTTGTACAAGTAGATAAATCTTTTGGACACATTGAGTTTCTTTGTAGAATTGTGAAAAGAACAAAAATATGTGATTGTTGGACCTACTATAGAATCCTAATCTAAAATATTGTAACGATTCATGTAATTTTCGATAAAATAATTCTACGTGTGAATTCATAATTTTTACCTATTTTTGAATCACATATTATTCGAAAAAAAAAATCACTTTTCATAAAATTACTTCTTTAAAAATTAAAATCAAATAAGGGTCGAATATACTATGGCGTGTGTAACAAGAACTAATTTTGTGAGGTTGCATTTTGGGACGTAGTGCAGAAAGTGCGATTAAATATGGACAAAAGAACAAAATCTTATCTAAGATATTATGATGAGTGATTATTAAAGCAATAAGTTTTGTCATCTGCGTGATTCATGCTACAAGTTGAGATTTGCAAATTGAAACTTTGAGAGTGAATTCATTGTATCATCCAACTTTTACATGTGTTTCAAATCAGTTAATGAACTTTAATTTAATTTTAATTTATGACTCAACTTTCATAAGTTTTTAATCCATTATAATGTTAGTCAACATTGGTAAAAATAATGCATAACTTGTGTGGCAAATGGTCTAATTGATGGAAACGTCCTTTTATCTAACGTTTTTTCACCATGAAAAAAATGCATTTGAGAAATGAATCGAGTTTTTCCACACAAAATCATGTGACGGATTTTGCTAGTTTCTCTCTCTCTTTCAATTTTTTTTTTTACATACTCATTTTTAACCACACATTCACAACATGAGATCTGCTACTTTTATTTGATTGTTTCATAAATAAAATCTGGAAAAATTGCAGCGAAGATCACAAACATTTCATTTTGTTACATAATACATCTTAACCTTTCATTTTTCTGACCGCAATTCTGAACCTTTAACTTATACTATAGCTGGAGTCCATTTGACATGTTTCATCCACTTTTTTGTTAGTCAACCCTTAAATTAAATGTTTGACTCAAATTGATAAATTAAATAAGGGGTAAAATAGTAAATTAAAGTTTTCTATAATAAAACAATTAAATAAAAACAAAAATAAATAAAGATGAATTGTTCAACTTCTTCCCCCCCACCCTACTCCACTCCAACCCCCATAACCCAAAAATCAGTCACCATTGTAACCACATCTACACGTTAATCGAACTCAACATTCGTTTCTGATAAGTGAATTTCTATGGAAGAAGAAGAATAGAAAAGGGAAGAGATGAGATGAGAACTGATAGTTGCTGTAATTGTTCCCTATATTGATTAACTGCTAATGGCTATTTATAGATCAATTACAACTTGATAATCAAGAAAATCAACAAACTAATCTAGAATCAAGGAATAAAAATCAACTAACAAGAAACAATAAATAAATCACAGGAGCTATTTTTAAGCAACTGCTACATGGTTGGAACTTGTTCAACACATTTCATGGCTTCTATTATCCATCAGTGTGGACTGGGTCTTCGTGCAATCCATGCAGACGTGCATATATCATTCCTCCCCGCCCAGAGTATCCTTGTCCGTAAGGATGAAGTCTGGGTATTGTCTTGAAAACCGCCTTAAATTCTCCCAAGTAGCATCTTCTTCCGGAGTTCCCGCCCATTTGATAAGTGCCTCTGTCTTATGACAGTAATTTCCCTTTTGGTAGAATGTTTGATTCATCGGAAACTAGAGGAAGAGTTGGAGATACTACTGGTCGATCACCCAAATGTTTGTACTAGACGCTAAAGTGAAAGACATCGGGTATTTGGGACCCCGGAGGGATGGCAAGATGATAAACTCCTGGTCCGACTTTAGCAAGGATTTCATAGGGGCCGAAGAACGTAGGAACCAATTTCATATAACTTCAAAAGGCCACAGAAGCTTCGCGGTATGGCTGAAGTTTCAAATAAACGTAATCGCCTATCTGAAATTGAACCTCTCTTCGATGTTGATCTGCTTGTGCCTTCATTCGATCACGGGATTGGGTTAATTGGTGACGTAATTCTTTAAGAATGGTTGTTCGATCCCGTAAATAATCATCAACCGCTTGTACTGATGTCGTGCTTGGGATGTAAGGAATTGGACTTTGTACGCCGGAAACCGCTTCGAAAGGAGTCATTTTTGTAGAGGAATGTACGCTTGTAGTATAGCTATATTCAGCCCAAGGTGACCATTCTAGCCATTTTCGTGGTTGGTCCCCATTACGTTTAACATACTGTTGTCTAGCTTGTTTGGAACTTTCCTCCACCAGTTTATTATAGAATGAGTCCTGAAGTACCTCTGGTTGCAAGTCCTTCCACCAATCAGCTTGTGGGAGAGATATGGCTAAGTAGTAGACTTCTCCTATGCGTGACAATGCATCTGCCCCTTTATTCTCTTGACCCCGAGTCTACTCAATGATGTAGTTGTACCTAAGAAGCTTTGGTAACCAACGTCCTTGAGCAAGAGTAGTGATGTATTTTCCAATAAAAACTTGAGGCTTTTCTGATCAGTTTTAACAACAAAAGGTCGACCTAGCAGGCATGGTCTCCACTTGAGGCGTTGACCCTGTTGAAGATTAAAGAACGATCAAGCAAGAGAAAGTTGGAAGGATGTAGAAGCTGCTAGAATAAAGTGATACTGCCACTTGCTGCAGGAGGTTGCAATTGATTCCAAATTTGTTGTAGTGCTAGAGTGTAACAATATTTAGTTTTTCCACCTGTACGAATCTGTTGTAGTATGTGTATATATACTCTTGTAGTCCCATTCATTTTAATATACTGAAAAAGAGCAAAGCTCATTACAGCAGACGTTTTCTTTCTGCACATTCATTGTGCTATTCAGCTTAATTCTTAGTTGTTTTGTTATATAGTATCAGAGCAAGGTTGGCTGATAATGATGGAACAAGTATTACAATAAAAATCAAAATCCAATTTTATTCGTGTACAATTTTAACTCCACTTACGATAATTGTAGTCGGTCCCAAACCCAGATAAAGGAGGAGGGTTTTAACTTTTATTTAATTTACAACACATATAAACTGTACAAATTTTAAATTCTTTAAGTATTAAAAAAAAACGAGCCGGCCCGGCTAGGGCCAAGCCTTTTTTTCCTTGGCCGGACTTTGCTCGGCTCAAGCCAAAAAAAGCTCAGCCTAAAAAAGCTCGAGTTGAGCCCGAACTTTATTTTTTGGCTCGGGCTCGGCTCAGCTGGCTCGTTGACATAGCTAAAAACTCCCCAGCAAAACTCTGTAGTTGAGAGGAAGCACCAACATATATTGAATGTTGCAAGAGCTCTAAAATTTCAAAGTAGTTTGCCTATGAAATATTGGAATGAATTTGTCCTAACAATTGTCTTTCAATGTTAAATGGATTTTCTGCCTCAAAATTCCAGGTGAACCCGTCTTTGGCTAATAGGCGAGTCAAGGGAGCCACAATCCTACCAAACCCACTAATGAATTTTCAATAGTACCACTCGAGACCCAGACATCCGCACAGGATTTTGCGGTTGTAAGAACCGGCCATTCAGTAACAGTTTGATCTTTAACAGGGTCAACTACAACTCCTTTTTTTGGATATGATATGCCTCAAGTAGTCTACCTGTTCAACTCCAAACTGACATTTTGACTCTTTGGCAAAAGGTAATTAGACTTCAAAATTCTTAAAACAATATGTAGATGAGAAATGTGTTACTGCCATGTCTTGCTATATACCTATATAACATCAAAGAATACCAAAATAACCTTACGGAGGTAGGGTCGAAAAAGATCATTCATTAAACTTTGGAATGTTGCATGCGCATTAATGAGTCTGAATGGCATGACAACAAATTCATAGTGCCCTTCATGTGTGCGAAGTGCAGTCTTTGGTATGTCACTCTCATGAACTCGTATCTAATTGTATCCTGATCGTAGGTCAAGCTTTGAAAAATATCTAGAGCCATATAATTCATCTAGTAATTCATTGATCACGAGTATCTGGTATTTATTCTTTATGGTAATTTCATTGAGAGCTCTATAATCAACACAAAATCACCAACTTTCACCAACCTTCTTTACCAACAATACTGGAGAAGAAAAAGGGCTTCGGCTGGGACAGATCAACCCCGAGTGTAAGAGTTCTTGAACCATTTTCTCTATCTCAACCTTTTGGTAATATTGATAACAGTAGGGCCTAACATTAACTAGACCGCTATGAGCTTGAAGCAATATTTGGTGATCATGGTTACGGGCTAGCGACAGTTGAGAGGGGGTTCAAACACTTGTTTAAACTCCTCAGGATTATTAGCAAGGACTAGAGAATGACTCTCTTAGTTTTTGGATAGAAGAAGAGATATCAATCGAAGGAGCAAGCCAGAACCATGGATATAATGACATTCTTTCTTAGTGAGAACCTCCAATCCCGCGTGTTTTAAACCTTGAAAGGTGTGAATGGTTCCACGATCCTGAAAGGTCATGGTCAGGCTTTGTTAATTTGTTTATACTATCGCCAGTGTCGCAAGCCATTGAACTCCCAAAACTAACTGACATGCGGCTACTGGTAAGATGTAAAAATTGGCCTTAACTTAATATCCTTGAATGTCTAAAGGTATGGCCAGACATTTCCCTGTACAATGGATTTTTTCCCGATTGACAACTATGACTTGGAATGTCTTATCACGAGTTACTGGTAAGTTGTGTACTCCCTCCATCGATCAAGATCGTGACCTCTTTGCCCTTCAACTTGCCTAGGTGTCACAGACTGCAACTTCACTTAAGCCCCGTGACCCTATTGCACAGTAGTTTGCCCCAACTTCGATCGCACATTGTAAATATTAGTCTATTTTGAGTTGTAAATTCCATTCCATATAATATGTTATTTCAATTATAAAATAGCTAGAAAATAGGAAAATTTTAGTATAATTCTTCGGCAAGAAAACGTCTACTCCTAGCACTTAGGTTATTTTTCCTAGTCTATTATAGGGGGTATTAGTCTTTCAAATAATTTTTCAAACTTTCTAGTGTTCGCCCCCTGTACTAGCCATTTATAATTTCTTGCTTTCGTTAATTGTAATTTCTTACTTTCAGTAATCAATGAACGAGTTTCTTTCAATTGTTTTTCAAGCTTTCTATTATTTGTAATCAAAATCTCTTTCATCCCGAGAGAAGGCGGAAGGTAGTCTAGCGGAGCAGACTACTGCCGCACGGTATCCCTTTCTGTGCTAAGAAGAAAGGCACCTCCTGAAAGTTAGTATCAGAACTGCGGCTCAAGACCCTCGATAAGAAAGCTATGGATCCAATTGGATCGAACACCACGGAGTTGGTGGATCCTCCAAAGATGACTACAAAACAGCGCTTGGATGCGCTTGAGATGGTGAATACTAGGTTGTATTGTGCCATGGATGGCCTCGAGGAAAAGGTCGAAGTGACAAAGATGAAAATTTGAGAATTACGCATCCAACTGGATGAAAGCCAGAGGGCTAACGCAACAATGACTGAAGCTGCTGATATCATACCTGATCTGCAGGATGAGATAAAAGCGTTGAGAGCTCAATTACTAGTGCTTCAATGCGCGGTTGGCATCGGGCAAGCCACCGCACATGAGCATGTTCATAGACTCAGAATTTCAGAACCGTGTGCTTACGGAGAGGCATGCGATGCTAAAGAAGTTGAGAACTTCTTGTTCGATATGGAACGGTACTTTCTTGCGGCTTCGATCCAAGACGAAGCGAGAAAGGTTCCTACAGCTACCATGTATCTGAGTGGAGATGCAAAGCTTTGGTGGCCAACGAAGTATGCTGATATTCAAGCCAACAGGGTCCGAATAGATTCTTGGGATCTCCTCAAGGAAGCAATCAGATCTCAATTTTTTCCACAAAATGTGGAATATGAGGCACGTTGAGCCTTACAAAAATTGAAATACACAAGCTCCATCAGGGAGTATGTGAAAGCCTTTTCAGGACATATGCTGAATATTAGAGATATATCGGAAAAGGATAAGCTATTTACCTTCATGGAAGGGTTGAAACCGTGGACACGCACAGAACTTCAGAGACAGAAGGTCACTGATTTGAGCGCGGCTATGGGAGCTGTCGAATATTTAAGCGACTATCAACTAGAATCGAGAAAGGATCGACATTCAAAAAATAGTCAATTCGTTGGAGGTGAAAACAGACCTTACAGATCTAGTTCGAACTTAAATGGGAAAGAGCGTCACTCTCAAAACAATGGAGGAGCCTATGAAGGCACCCGTCAGAGTAATTTATAGGGAAACTATCAAAATAGCCGTCAAGGAAACTATAACAGTGCCAACAGTAGCAACTGAAATAAAGGAAAAGCAATAGAGGACAGATCTAATGCCACTCCTGAATTACGATGCTTCTTATGCGAAGGACCCCACTGGGTGGCGCAGTGTCCTCAGAAACGGATGGTAAATGCATATTGTCAACTAGCAAATGGTGGCTCGAGTTCAAAGCAAAATACCCCACAAGCTAGCTGTCATGATGAGACCGAATTTGAGGAGGATGAGGATGTAGTTGGTGCATTCTTGCATTGGTATAATACACTATCGCACCGAACTACAAAAAGGGATAAATTCCCTTGAAAGAGCCGAAGATGGAAGAATCGAAGGCTCGCACTTGTAGGGTAAAAAACTTAATGTACATTGATGTGAGGATCAATGGAAAGCCAATCAGAGCTATGGTAGACACTGGTGCTACCCATAACTACCTCGTAAGTTCCGAGGTGCAGCGACTCGGACTTGTTCTAGAAAGAGGTAAGGGAAAGGTCAAAGCAATCAACTCCGATGCTCAACCAATAGCGGGAGTGGCAAAATCTGTGTTGATCAAAATAGGCCCTTTTGAAGGGAGGACAAACTTGTCGACAGTTCAGATGGATGATTTCAATCTCATTCTGGGATTAAAATTTCTTCGGGACACTAAGACAACAGTGTTGCCGTATGCTGATTCATTAATGATGATGGGTAGTAGACCATTCATCATCCCCACACGATCTGGAAAAACAAACGAGAAGAGTATCTCGGTCATGCCATTCAGTAAGGGTTTCAGGAGGAATGAATCCTCATATTTGTGCACTCTTCATACAGAGGAGATAGAAGAGGTGACTAGCTCTGTTCCAAAACCTGTTAGAAGGTTTGTTAAGAAATTCAAGGACATCATGTCGGATGAGTTACAAAGGAGATTGCCACCGATTAAGGCAATTAATCGTGAGATCGAATGTGTTTCGGGTACCAAACATCTCCCTAGGGCACCATACCGTATGTCTCAGCCGGAGCTTGAAGAGCTTCGAAAACAACTGAGAGAAATGTGTGAAAGTGGGACTATCGTGGAGCGTACATATGCACTACTAAAACGAGCGTACTACAGGCATCAAAGGCAGGACGACAATGCAAGTTATGTGAAGACTTG
>CAIGRB010173143.1:19396-32265 GCA_903798255.1 Fraxinus quadrangulata | reverse complement strand
AAAATTAGAATTTAATGACCTACTTTGAATTTCTCTAAAAGTTAAATGACTGAGGATGAAAGTTGATATAGAAAACAATTTTTTTTTTTTTAAATTTGCTTTTGTGTACATCTTTGTGTACATTGTATTTAAAAAAAAATGTTGGGCGGAAAAGAATACGCGCCTTTACTCTGGGGCTCCGGTACCTACCTGTTGTAAGTACTTTCTTATTCTATGGAAATGCATTCATTTCTTCTGCATGGACAACAGGTCGAACCAAAACAAAATACTTTTTCTTACTAGGTGTGATCCGTTGAACATAGATGCCCCAGAAAGATTGTCGTTAAAGTGATCACAGAACCTTCCTAGTGGCCAAAAACTAGGATCAGAAGGAAAGTTTACTTTGCTGCGGTTTCTTTCTGGTCTCTTTGAGTTCCTGTGGCAATTGGAGTTCTTTTTGTTGTGTATCCAGCCCCTCCAATTGCAATAGAAGTTCCAGCCATTGAGAAGTCTGTTACATTCCATCTTACTTCTCCAAACGAAGGGTTTGAGTGGAACAGAGCAAATGATAAAAAGTAATCCATGTCATTGTCGCAAAAGACTACCATTCAAGAAGAAGAAAAGAAGAGTCATGTAAATTGCGTGAAAGTAGAATACTCCAAATTTGGGAGTCAAAGAGTTTGTGTATTTTTTTTAAAAATGTCCAATCATCTATCGTCTCGTGGTACATTATAAAAAATAATGTTAAACAACGATGTATATAATATATATTTTTTTTTT
Organism: Fraxinus quadrangulata; assembly: GCA_903798255.1. NCBI lineage: Eukaryota > Viridiplantae > Streptophyta > Magnoliopsida > Lamiales > Oleaceae > Fraxinus > Fraxinus quadrangulata. The sequence continues at coordinate 31,506 of CAIGRB010173143.1, read as the reverse complement.
TGTTGAAATAGATGAATATGATTATGCAAATAAAAAAATACGATAATAGTACAAATTGTACAGAGCAAACCAGAACAATCCAACCCCACTCCCACAGACAACTATCTGTATAAAAATTAAAAATAAAAATAAATTTAAATGTACACGATATTTTATCAAATTTTTGATAAATTGACACGCTATTGGAGGGGGCGCCTGCAGCGCTAAAAATAAATAAAAAAGATATTTAGCTGTCAGTAGATATAGATCCACTGAACAAGAAGGAAGCTCATATGCACTAGTAGCAGCAGTAGCAATAATATCTTATATCGTACTTAGTCGTTCTTTAGTCGAAACACGACAGCTCCTGCTTCTTCCTTCGTTGTTTCTCCTCCTTTTCCACAGAGGAAACTACAATATCAATTACTTTTAAAATTCCTACCGAAACCGCCTTCTCTCTCTTTAAAGCCTTGTTTTCCCGTAGTGTCGGCTACAAGTTACTTGGCCCATTTCATTGCTTTTCTTTCACGTTAATCTTAACACAATGAATAAACAAGATATGCTCAAGATTCAGGTATTTTTCCTCTATCCATTCAAGAAATTGAATTTTGTAACTTTTACAGTTTTTTGTGGGTTATTTGATTTATTTCTGATTTTGTGCTTTATGAATTACTGCAGACTTGTGTTCTGAGAGTTAGCATACACTGTGATGGTTGTAAGCAGAAGATTAAAAAGAAACTACAGAAGATTGAAGGTATTTTTATGTTTTCTTCACATGCTGAATCTCCGTCAATGTTTGCGGTAGCTGGTTTTAACCTTTTAAGTTCAGGCTAAAGGAGGGCTTAGTCCGGCGAGAGCCGGCGTAAAATTTATTACTCAAATATTAAACTGAAAAAGTTAGTTTCCCACTGCAATTCTTGTTGGTTTTGCTGATTTTTTTGCTTCATTACTCTTTTAGGGGTGTATTCGGTAAAGATTGATGCGGAACAAGGGAAGGTGACAGTATCAGGAAATGTTGATCCAGCAACACTCATAAAAAAGCTCGACAAGGCCGGTAAGCATGCCGAGCTATGGGGAGCACAAAAAGGTCACAATCAGTTCAAGGACATTCAGTTTGACAATTTTAAGGGTGGAAAAGATAATAAATCTCAAAAGGGTGGGAATGACCAACAAAAGGGTGGAAATCAAGCTCTTCAACAGATGCAACAGAACAAAGGATTGAAAGACGTGAAATTTCTTGGCAAGGACCAAAAATCTGTCAAGTTCAAGTTGCCTGAAGACGAAGAAGATGATGATTTTGATGACGAGTTCGACGAGGATGATGATGACTTTGATGACGAGTTCGACGACGATTTTGATGGTCACGACCATCAAGTACCAAATAAAATGATGAATACTAAGGGCGGTGGCGGCGGCGGAGGCGGTGGCCAGGGACTACATGGGCATAATGCTATGAAAAATGGTCCTGCGAAAGGTAGTGGTGGTAATAAGGGAGGAGACGGCAAGAAAAGCAGCGGAATTAATATGTTTATAAGGAGCTTAACGGGGAAAGGCAAGAATAAGAATGGCAACGAAGGAAAGAATGGCAAGGGAGGAAATCAAAATCACGGTGGTGACAAAAACGGAGGTAAAAAAGGCGGTTCTGCAAAGGGAGAAGGTAAAAATGGGGCAGCCAGTGGCAAAGGTACAAAGGATAGTGGTTTTGGTGGGAAGAACAATGATAATTTGGGAGGGAAAGAAAATGTTAAGGGAGGCCTAAAAATGAGTGGTAAGCAGCAGCAGGGGTTCGATGAGATTGATGTGGTTCAGAAAGGCGGTGGCGGGGGTAGAAATATGGGTCCAATGGGACATATGGGTCCAATGGGACATATGGGTAACTATCCGATGGGTCAAATGGGGAATGTTCCGGCAGTTCAAGGATTGCCACCGATGGCCGATATGAATTCAGGTCACTACCAAGGGATGGGACCGGGAAACCCTTACGCTATGCAACAAAACATGCCACAGATGATGATGAACCAGCAGCGGGCGAATGGCCAAGATATGTACCATCCTATGATGTATGCGCGCCAACAGCCCCCGTTGAGTTATGGACCGCCTCCTGGTGATCAGTATACTGACATCTTCAGTGACGAAAATGCTACCGGATGCAGCATCATGTAAACTAGTAGGAATGTGTTGTTTTTCGTTTTCTAATAGAGTTTGTGACAATTCGTCTTGCTCCTAAGCCGAGGAATACGCTACTAGTTTATATTTTCCCGTAAACTAAATCTTATTATCAATAAATTTAGAGTCGATTATATGAATCATTTACTTCATTATTCTGTTTGATTCACCACTCGTGGAACTATGTGAATAACTAAAGAAGAGAATCACTTGTAATGTAAGATTTCCTGTATAGAAACTTTGCAATGAGGTAATGCATTTCTCGATTTTTGTGTACTACGTCATGAAAAGATGCAAAAATACTTCTTTTTCGACTCAACAGATGCATTAAGAGTACATGATTTTCACTTTCACTTCTGCTCTTCTACAGGGGCTTTTGGAGGTAGATAATTTAGGAGGTGTTTGAGCTTCAATATATAAAAATATATTATGAAATCAAATTTTTATTTGAAAAATAATTTTTAGAATTTCTTTTTATTCCAGAAGTGTTTTTAGAGGAAATTACGTTAGATCCGTTTTTCTTAAAAACCCTTCTAACTACTAGGAGTACTTTCATAAAATTAGCAAATGAATATAAAAGTAGCTTTTAAATCTCAAATTTTTATTTTTTTTTTTTAAACTTTTCAAAAATAATGCCAAACGACTCTAAGGCTGTTCTACAAATTGAGCCACTCGTTGTTACCCCCAATTAGTTGTATTTACTAATGAATTGAACCTTGCCAAGGAAAAAGGTTCATGCAGTCGACTTGCCATGAAAAAAAGGTTCAGGTAGTAGACTAATGTTCATTGAAATGAACATACAGAGAGGCAGCCTGCTGCTCTCGTTTATACCACTGTACTTTTACTAGGAGATAGATATTCCATAGTTTCACTTAAAAAGGGAAAAAGCTATTAAATTCGGCTAGAGAATGTCGTGTTCCTCAAGCTTTTGGCTAGCCAGCCATGTGCATTTAATTTAGCCTTCTTTCTCGTTAGACTTTAATAAAGAAAATTACATCTTTCGGTAAATTGGATTGTTTGGTAGTGGACAAATCGAGTAAGAAAAAAAAAAAAAGGACACTTTGTCAATTGTACTGTACAGTTTTATACAAACATCAATGGTTGATTAAATTTATGGGAAGTATAAGAATTAAGACCTCCAATCTACTCAGATAAAAGAAGGCTTCCCAGAAAAGTATTTTCAGATGGCTAACGATGATCAGTACGACACCACCTTATACAGTTATCGAGCACTCGATATTCAAGTCTTTGATCATATTCAATTGTTGGTTTTATTCTTCAGTAAAAATTAGCTAAACATCAACTCAATATTGATTGTTAGGTCATGGTTTGAAAGTCCAAAGGTCAATTTTGTTGTAGAGATAGATGAGCATGTCAAACATGTTACCACCAATGACTATTGTGATCAAGAAGCAAATTTTAAAAAAGTTTTTCAACCAACTTGTGACCCAAGAACACGTGAGAAAAATATATATGGACATGTTATTTAAGAAAATTATCATCAATAAAGACGACGATCTGATATATTTCATAAATTCAGAGTAGTTCTAGAGTCGTAATAAGCAATTTATAGAAACAAGAGGCTACACTTTGCCATATTATTTTTATAAAAATATCTAACTCAAGTATTGTAATCGTCACATTCTCAACTTACACGAAAAGCAAAAGTTAATGATTAAGGTAAAGAAAAAAATGAAAGTGTAGGATTATGGTGTTGCAAGTCATGATTAAAAGACAAGCAAGAAACATAGATAAACACGAAATCCAATCTCATATTCTGACCCCACCTCAATGATCGATAAAACCGAAAAGTCTTGAATAAGATCATACATTAATGTTTAAATTCTTGGATGTCATCAAAAAACCTTTGATATGGTATAATATCAATTACTAGAAAATAAAGATTTGAAATGAGTCCTGAAACGACATATTTCGACAATGGATGCGAACACCATTGATCTCGTGAAATCAATTCTAAATTTTGTTGTGAATCATCTATCTTTGACTTATTAGACTTTCATTCTTGTTTTTTTCAGAATTGATTTAAAAGACGATTGATTGAAGAATGAACACCTTCATTTTTTCTAATACTTGGGAGATTTTCAATTAGATTTCATGATTTGAACGAAAAATCATTTTTACATTGAAAACAATATATAAAGAGAGAAATCTTAATCCAATCGAAAAAAATTTTACTTTAAAGTATGTCAACTTGTTTAAATAAGGAAATTATAATTGTGTTCGGAATAGGAAATTGAATATTTTAAAAAAGTTCATGACTTATATAAGCCGGATTTATATAAAGAATAATGCTGGAACAGTGGTAATGTGACGTCTATGTCTAATAATGGGATTGATAGTTCAATTTTTATGAGAGAGAGAAACGTGAGGGATAATGAGTTACGTCATCGATGTTTTATCAGCATGATAATAAATAGCATCACTCTTATATAAATTTACTTTTATTTTATATAAATGTATTTAAACAAATACAATGTTTTTATATTTGTATTTTATTAGTGTATTTATGTAAACTTCCCTAATTCTAACTATTGCATAAGCCAAAACCCATGCAATCCGCCCAAAGGCCTCGAACACATGCCATCTCAATTCATAAAAGGACAATGCACAAATAAGAAAAATTTGAGGGATAGAATCGAAAAATATTGATTTCTCTTAAATATTGTAAACTCAAGACATCAGCTGACTTAAAAGAAAAGGGAAATATCATTTGTACACTTCAAAGTGTATATCATATTTGACACTTGCTTTGTTGTTAAAAAAATGGTTGGAGGAAAACCTCCCCTTTTTTTAAACTGTCAAATGACAGTTTGCCACATGACAATTTTTCAATTTACATGCCACTTGCTAATTATAAATTTACATGCTATGTATTTTATTTTATTTTTGTTGCAGATATTGACTCCGTTTATGTATCTTCACGATCATAACTAATTGCATTTTCTTTCCTACTTCATCGGTTCAATTGTTTGAGAAAATCACAAAGAGAATTTACGAGCATAAAACAATTAATCAAGAAAATAAAATTCTATTGAATAATGAGTACAAAAATAGAAAAGATTATCTGATATTAAATAAACAAATACATAATCATAAAGACAAATTTGCCTCGAAGCCTCACCAAAGCAAAAACATCAAAATACATTCAAGATCTCAGGACGAGGAAAGAATCAAAATTCATTTAGCTGATCAAAAGAGGAGAATATGTTTTTCAATTTTAACGTTGTAATTGAGATATTTATTTCTTTGATTATAATTGAGAAGAGAACACACATTTGATTTCAATTTGTAGGTTCCTGCCTTTTTTCTTCCTTAATAAAATATTTATTAAAAAAAGAATTTTAAAAAATAATACATATAAGAAATTATTCAACAAAAGAAGACAAAGAGGTGGCAGACAAGTGGTAGACAAAGTCAAAAGCTCTTCAAATCAAGCAACTTTTCAAGATTCTTCAATAATTCAAAAATGTTTCTCCAGCTATAAACAAATGAAGACTTCTTCGATTTTCACAAGTGTGAGATAACGGGAGAACACTTCAAGAAAGTTTCAGATTACCCTTATAATTCTTAAGTTTTCTTTAAGAATATTTTCAATTGTAATTTTCAAATTAAAATTTCAATATTGTATTTCAAAATTATTATCAAATAAATTTACATTTGATACATCTTTCTCATTTTTGACTACCTCTCAACCTGGGCCAATTTTGATATCAGAGCCATAAATGTGTGTGTGTGTGTGTGTTGTGAGAAAACTGTATCAAACTATTGTTTTTACTGTGTCTAAGGTTTTACTGGTGTGTAGCCATGGATGTCTGCTGAATAGCGGTTTGGTCAGCCCGTGTTTGCTGGGGTAGGCATTTAGGGTGGTCCCCGTTGTAAGCTTTGGTGAAGCGTCGTGTAGTCTGTAGCATTGTGTCTACAGTGGTAAGATTACTATTTTCTTTACGTCATACAAATATGTCTTTTATGTCTAATTAGTTTGGCACTGGTTGAAGTTCAAAAGAAAGTAATGATATGTCAAAATATTTTCAAGATGATAAAGCAGAAATTGATCAAAATTGTAATGCATCTTCATCTTTATCTGCATCAAATGATTTTAATTCTAAAGAAGTTCAAATTGCAAAAATTGAATAAAAACTTCAAAATTGGACTATTCCTAAGATAGACAAAAATTCTATCTATGAAATAAGAAAATTTGATTTTACTCAAAATTATGTTATCAAAACTTTGGAACAAACTATTCCTATAAAAGAACAAATAACTTCTATCAATTTATTTTTTCAAAAGATGTTATACAAGCTCATAGGAAGAAATTTCAATATCTTCATATTGGTCTTGTTGAAATTGCTGTTAAACCATTGTTTAGACTTGGATTTGACATTCATGTTCTCATAACTTTAAGAGACAAAAGACTCTTAAGGTTCGTTACTGTCCATGCTTAAGTCTAATATTGAGAATGGTCCAGAATTTTCAAATTATTATCCAAATTTTTCTGTTAGTCTTCAAGATAGTGCTATTCTTAATACTCTCAATCTTCTTATTCAAACTAAAAACTTTGATGTTGATGATCGTTGAAGAGCATTTGCATTAATATACAGGGTATATTATAAGCTATTAAACACTCAACTCAATATTCGTGCACTCAGAGCTTCTCCTAAAGACGAAAGTCTTTTAGTTGAAGTTAATCCACTTCATTCAAACGCCACGATTCCTACGAGAATTCTTAGGAATCTTCAAGAAAGGAGTTTACAATGGAATTTTGAAAATGTACAAAATCCTACTCCAACTTTCACCACCAAGATCACCTCGCATCGATTGGAATCAAGGCAATGAAAATAAAAAATCAGTCAATAAAATTACCTCATTAAATGGTTGTTGTTCAAAGAAGAAGAATTTTGTTGAAATAGCTTATGAACCCGTATCGTTCATTACACATAATTTCAATTTTAGATAATTGAATTTCAAAGTGCCTTTTGCTGGAACCAAGGCACCAATTGTGGTGGTGATGTGTTGTACTGATGGTGGTTATGTGGTGCTATGTTATCGATAGTAGTTGTGACGATGACAACATTAGGTTTCATAGGATAGAGAGATCACGTCAAGAAAAAAAATGCTCATAGCCTAAAGAGAAGAAAAGGAAATGTGAATAATGTAAAGGTGAAGGGGTAAATACGGTAAACTAGTTTTTTTTGGTAGGGTAAAATATTAATAAGATTAAAAAGGGAGTATATTTTGAGTTTTTTTGTTTTTTAAAATAAAATTAAAAAAAGTGTGTATTTGAGATAATTATCCCATTTTATAAGATGTAAGACTAGAAAGGATCGGCCATGACTAGGCCCTATAAATTAAAGGGCTAGAAATGGTTAGTTCATAGGGCTAACAGACGTAACAGCTATATTCATTTAAAGTGTGAATAGTCACCCCAACCAATCAAAAAGAAATATGACGAAAATATGAAAACGCATAAAAGGAAAGTGACGTCATCCCCGTAATCCCCATTTCATGTCAGTCTTCTCCTCAGTAGCCCTATATTTTTCAAAAATAAAATCAAAACCTATCTGATTCAACCATCTTTGCGATCGATTGATTCAATTCAATTCGATTAGCCATTGTTATTTGGCAAAAAGTGCGAGAAAAAGAGAACTGAGAAGGAAAGAAATGCACTCTTTCGTGTACAGAGCCAACGCTTTACTGACGTTCGCCGTCACAATTCTGGCGCTGATGTGCGCCATGGCATCTCTCACCGACAACTTCAATTCGCCTTCTCCCGCCGCCGAAGTTCAAGTATAGTTCGCTGCCGACACAGACACAAGAGTTTACTTATTTATTTATTTATTTTTATATATTATGGTTAATAAATATCTAGATCTGTGCTTCTGTAGAAGCTTATTGGTTGGAGAATTTTGTAGTTATTTGATGCAATTTTGGTGGGATTTAGGTTTTGAATATTAATTGGTTCCAGAAGAAACCTGACGGTGATGATGAGGTAATTCTGCCTATCTATCGTGTATATATCTATAAAGTAATTATCATTCTGTCCTTTTGTATTAGAGTTATTCTGAATTTTTTTTGTATGGGTAATTTTTTTGTGATTGCTTTTTGTGAATTTGATTTTTTCTTATTTATAGTAAGATTGAAGGAAGAGCATTTAGTTTAGATTACCTTAGGTGGATTTTTATACCCGTATAGCTTAGAAGGAATTTCCTACTAATCCTAAAAAGGTTAAGATTTGACCGGTGCCCATAGTTTCCATGGTTTACCCTCATTTTATGGGAGATTTACTAAGGATTTCAGTACCATCAATGCTTGAGTTAATCAAGAATCGAGAGTTTGATAAATCTATGCAACCCATTGCACCTTCTTAAAAATTAAGCAAAAAATGGCCAAGGCTCATGTTCTGAGACACTCTTACCTTTCTAAGGTCTAAGTGGCATAGGTACAAGAGGTGTTTTAAGTCAGTATGGCCACCCCATATGCTGTGGTATACTTTAGTGAAAAGTTCAATGAGGCTAACGAGTGATACTTGCGCAACTCTAAAGGAGTTTTGCCATCTTGATCTTCACTTTTTGGTAGAGTATTTGTAGCATACCTCACCAGATAAACTAATAAGTCATAGACAAGAAGCCTTCCAAATAACTGTATATCAGCCTTTGAATTTTCTATTTCCGCTTTGTTTGTAATACTTTCCGAATCTTCTTGGAACTTCAGTTGCATCAAAATTAGTGGTTTGTATGGGTTCCAAACTTATATTCCTGATTACTCGGGTCAAGTAGTTACCAACTTCATGGCAGAGAGACAACAATGGGGTTTAGGAACACGTTTTTTGGTTAATTTCAGGGATATGGGTTGAGTAATATTGTTTGGTATTGATGAACACTGGTTTGTAATGTGCTTGAAGTAATGAAACATAAATGCTTTGTTATTGAATTTAAGTTAAACAAGCATCTTAAGGACTATTTCAAAACTTGAATACAAATGATAGTTGATGGAGTGATGTTGATGACTATGTTGGCATGTGTCCTGGCTAGAAAAATATATCTTTCGTTTCCCTTTCTGTTAATACTGTTCACGACCTGATTAGGTTCCCCGTTCCCATTTCCTCATGCACACTCTTACCAAAGAAAAGAGTAAATAACATGAAAGCTAGAACGGATAGTAACTGTTAGGTTTACTTTTTCCCAACCACTTTTGAGCTTTAGAAAATTTGATGATTGTTGATGACTAACTGATATTTCATGTTTATATTGCAATATTTTTATTACATTTTTACGTTCAAAATCAAATATAATTTTTCTGTTACTTGTATTCTTGCTCATGAGTGTATTTTTCACATTCCATGCCGATGTAATTCTGGGTTAAATCAAGTTCTTGAACTTATAGATTTAGATCAAGCTTTTATCCTTTAATCTTATATGCGATTCTCCAATAGCCAAATGAAATGGATGGATTTATATAGCACAAGCCAAATGACTGCCATGAGATTGATTGGTTAGCATTGTGAAACTTTCTGCTGCTAATCTGTCAGCTTCTTGTTTCCCGTGATGATAAATAAAAACTGGAAGCTACATTGCTTGTCATCTAACAAGTACAATTCCATATATGCAGGTCAGTTTGACATTGAATATATCGGCAAACTTACAAACTTTGTTCACATGGAATACAAAACAGGTTTGTGATCTATGGAATATTATGTTCACTATTGCACTGTTAGTCTGGAGGAAGAGTACTTTTTGTTTAGTGTAAACACCATGAGATGATGTTGGTTTGATTTTGGATTTGTGTAGCTTGTCTATCTGAATAATCATAAATATTGTTTACTAAGATGAGAACATAGTATCACTTCTTAACCTGATAAGTTTTGACTTGAGATTGGAACATATTATCCTATGTTGATGGAAAGATGGATGCTTCGTCTCCACTTTCTTTGCCTTTTTACCTGAGCCGCACCTCCAGTTACATAGAAAGCATTTTTTAATGTACTTCCCTTTTTTAAGGTGAGAACATATTATCATTTCATTACCTGATTTTTGTGGCTTAAGATTGGGGCATATTATCCTTTGTTGCTGGAAAGATGGATGCTTCGCCGCCACTTATTTGCCTTTTCACCTAAGTCCCCACCTCAATGGCGTAGAAATAGTATTTTAATGTACTTTCCCCTTTTTAAGATTGCATTTTCCTGTTGGACAAACCTGTCTTTCTGATAGCCCCTACTTTCTTCTTAAAAAACTAAAGGAAAAAGCTTTCTGTAAATGTGCTCTTTCTAGATTTGGTGAGGTGTCATATAAACAAAGTTAACTTCTTAATTTGTAAGCACTAGCCCCTTTGTCGTTAGAAATAGGGCTTGTCTTGCTGAATTTTTGGTTCAATTCATATCTTGGATATAACAATAATCTGGAATTTGCAGGTTTTTGTATTTTTAGCAGCTGAGTATGAAACCCCAAAGAATGCGCTGAATCAGGTATGCACATTATAATTTCTAGACTTATGTTTTGTGTTGCAATTGATTGGATGATGTGTAGTGGTTGTTACATTCTTCTATCGGCCTGCCCGTGTTTATAGCATATGGAAGCATTGTGTATGCTAATATATCTATTGTTGTCATTACTGTCATCTATTGTACATTGTCATCAATCATCTAAATTTTTTTAAGGCTGATGTGATTATAGATTTGATGTTCACAAACATGTCCTTGTGCATTCTTTCTCTTTTTATTATATGTTTCTGTTCATGATGTAATCATTATGCAAATTGCTGGTGAAATCAAAATAATGGATGCTTTTTTCCTTTTATGGTGAATCTACCCATAAATAATTAGTGCTGGATTAGGAGCATTGTTCTCTTCACAAAACTCTCTTTTTAAAGATGTTTTAAGGTTTTCACTCGATCAAAAATTTTGGAGGGCGCCAAATCTTTCAGGACAACGGATATGAAAGCTGCTGAACCCCATAAATAGAAGTTTGATTGCACCTGATTGTATGTTTTTATGAAATTCTTTCATGATCCAGACCACAGTATAATATTCAACAATGTGTTCAAGTGAAAAAATTAGTTACGTATTACATTCATCTTGCATTCTGATTAGACTTGTGTAGAGATTTAATGGCCAATGTCGGCTCCCTATCAAAGAGTTTCGTGTGCTTCATAAAAATGTATGCACTAGATTGGTAGTTTGATCAGATATTATGTTGGAATTGCCTTGAAATTGCAGCCCCCATCCACTGCATCTGTGCACTCGCATGATCCATGAAAATGCCCCCACAATTGTCACTTCTTTCATATGTTTGGCACGTTCCTTTTTTGGTCATGCTGTAATGAAGAAAAGAATTAATTTGAAAATGATCAGAGTGAGTTCATTATCTTAAAATTGTCTGTGCACACACACTTATAATGTTCAAATGCATTTTGGCAGGTTTCCTTGTGGGATGGTATTATACCTACCAAAGAACATGCTAAATTTTGGATTCATACGACAAACAAATATCGTTTTATTGACCAAGTGAGTGTCTGTTGTGGAGCACTTTTGCATGTTTAATTTTAGTGAATTTCTCATTCACTTTTTTTTTTTCGTCGTTATAGGGAAGCAACCTGCGGGGTAAAGGCTTCAACTTAACGTTACATTGGCACGTCATGCCAAAGACTGGCAAGATGTTTGCTGACAAAATAGCGATGACTGGTTTCCGCTTGCCCGAGACATATAGATGAGAATGTTACCCCTTGTATGACATTTGATGTAACTTTATTCTTCCCTTAGTTGAAGATGCAATCACTTGGAACAAAAATGAAGAGAAATAGGGATGAATTAATTATTGACCATCCAAAAGAAATTATTCATTTACCTTTAGAACTTGAACTTACCGGACAAATGTTTTCTTCTGCTTTGAACTATGATTGACCATCTATTTGCTGCATGATAGGTAGCAAACTTTCACGTAACTTCTTGTCCC